>JAQIXW010000959.1:0-22787 GCA_034700685.1 Willowsia buskii
AGAAAATCATCAGCAGTATTTTTGCTAAAACGAAAAGTGAAACCAAGATTTCAAATCTACATAGACAATACAAAATAACTTTATAACAATACCAGTGTCCAGTGACAAAATATGAGCTCTGTGCTTTTATTTACAAAATCCAAAAATCTATGGGGTATTCATGAGCAACTCAAATTGAATATTGCAAGTTGCAAGTGAAGTCAAAGAACATATCTTGGTAAAAATCATATATCTGTATGAATTGTATTAAACTAGAATGTTTTAGTCACATTCCAACTTTCCAACCTTTGAAAACCTTCGTAAAAATATATTGCAACATTGGTGATTAAATATGAAGTCTGTAAATATTATAGAAGGATGTTATCAAGTAAATTGACTTTTTTAACGCCTTACATCAGATACCCATTGAATCCTGTTATAAAAATACGAAGAAGTAATAGCTTTACTAGAAATGAGAAGTCAATGGCTGCAAGAAGCATCTTACCATAAGAATCATACGCTGAGTTAAATTATGCTGTCATGTTGTAAACGTAAACGGGAAAGAAGCCGAAGCTTAGCCATGTATAACTAGTAAATTTTTACAAAATATTTTCATCACGAAACTCAACGTGCTTTACATTTAGATTTGCTGAATGCCATCATCCGGTGGCAACTGGACTAAATACATATTAGCCCAAAACCGTGTATTTCCCTGCATAATATGGATATACGAGTAAACTTATAATAATTACTTTGAGCTGTGCTATTCTCAGTTAACGATGCCATTTTTCTTCCCCCGCCGCAGTTATCGCACTAAAGAGATAAGGTGAAAATAAGCAAGTTTGGATAGTATGGCCAGTATGGCGACTGACGACTGACTAAAGAACTATTTTAATATTTTATTTGGTTGCAGATTTAGAAGCATCAATACAATATACGATTTTACCAGAACAAAAGTTAAAGGCTGCACCGTTTGTAATTAAATTAGAGTAGGTATATTGTTCTGTATCCTGCTTTTAGAAGCAGAAGCCCAGCCCTAAATGAGTATTTAATTATTGTCAACTCATCATGGAAGGAAGGAAAATAAAGCAGAGAACGGTAATATATTATTATGCTAAGTTTTCCATGCACGAGTCAATCTGGTTTTTGTAACAGTGCTGTCTGATCATGTAACTTGTAACTCACTCGTTCGTTTTAGGTTCCAACCACTCACACTCCACTATCATAATATATTAACTCTCTGCATTTTTTGTTTTCGCTGGACTCATGCTATTTACAAAAAAGTCGTAAGATGCTGAGCAGATAAAAACTAAGATGAAATGGAATGGCTTTTTTTATAAATAATAAACGTCGTGTTCTGTTGTTGTTAAGTGGAGTAAGAAGGCCATTCCTGGTGTTTCTGGTGACGAGGATATGTTGATGGCTGCATACGCATGGATGATCAGTATTAACAGGACTTACATAGTAATATTTAGTTATACAAAATAGACAAAGATGCATAAGAACCATAATAAAACTATAAGTTTAATGCAATGATAGAATTAAAAAATCTCCAGACTAGAGAGATGCTATATACGAGCTCATCAAAACACATCGATGTATGCATGACATATTATGGGTTTTTGTAATTATATAAGTAATATAACGGTTTGGAAAGCAGTGATGCGATGCAGAAGTCACAGAAGAAAAAATCTTCCAAGCATTACGGACAATCTGCACTCTGCAGATGTGTCCTTTGACAAACTGTCCCAATAATATATATACCCCATATAGCAGAGCAACCACAACAATAAGAATGAGACCGTAACTCTGTGAAAGGTTGTTTTACGAGTCTTTAGTTTATATCTTCGGAATACGAATGAGTTTTAAGCTTTATACATATCTATTTAACTGGACACAGCTAGAGGGACTCTTGGCAAATTGATCTTCATTGCACAACACGTCTTTCTTTCATTTACTAAGCAGTTCATTTTAAGTTGTCCCATAATACCATCTCCACGCTGACTCGCAGAGTCAATAGTAAAGAAAATAAATATTTTGAAACTTTTAGTTTAAATACACTAGCCCCAGGGATGGTAGGAGAGACAATATCAGTTTTTAATTTTTCCTTTCATGCGTTAATTTTGCCACATTGTATACTCCGGTTTGTGAAAAGTGATTGAACTAACTTTTACGATAGTTATTCTCTATAATAGTGTAATTATATTGTTTAAAAAAATTAACACCTTGACTAGTTGTATTAACTTTATTTATGTGTGCCCGTCTACTTTCTGTCTTACGTTTTTGTGCTATCATTCAATGAAAAAAAGGTGTCAAGAACGGTGCCACAAGATTTTGACTGCTTCTTTGTTCATTTTATGTACAGGTATCATTCCATAAATGTAGAGGTAGTATAGAATTGGTGAAGTAGTGAAAACGGTTATTTTATACAAAAAAAATTCACAACTATATTGTGACTGCCTTGCCATATAGTTTGTAGGCCCAAATCATCAAAAATGTTGAATCCGTGTTGTGGTCGTGATCTTCAGAAAGCAGCGAAAACGGTTGCTGTATTCGATATCGTAAGAACTCAAAAACTTTCCCAATTTATAACCCAAAAACAAAGTCCATAACTTGTTACAATACTGTCACTATGCTATATATCTGTACTTATTTTTAATTTTTAGTGTTTATCCATCATTGAATTGATATTAGCGATGATTTTTGAAAGTGAGGAAGTTACAATTATGACCACTGATTTTGAAAACCCCAGTCATAAATTGCTAGACATCAACTACATTGGTAAATCAGGCAAAATATTTCCAACATCCGAAAAAACTGACTTGGTCACATGAATACTAAAGCATTTTTATTCATGAAATTTCAGTGACGATTACGCTTCTCTTCAGCATTGTTCTGGTAATAACTAAAATAGTCCAGTTTTGTGTGTCCTGCCTTCTTCTTTACGGAACAGTTGAGGTACGCATTATGCTCTTGAGATTCGTGGTTTGCATAGGAATGTATACGTAAAACCCTTTCTACTTTTCTTTTTAGAGGGACTACAGAAAATGCCAAATTTGGTTCCTTTTTGGCTGTGTTCTCATCGGGATTGCGATTCTTCTCATTGTTTTCGAGACTACAATCAGGGACTCGTTGGTGCAAGATGATACTCCAATGTGGATGCGAGTTATTATTCCCGGTTCTGAAATCCTTGTGAATTGGTATGAAACGACTACGCATATATATTTTTTAAATACTTTCATACAGTGAACTAATGGTAATGATTACGAATATTATGACTTGTAGGTATTTGATGTGGGTGGTATACGCATTTATGCAAGAGCTAAAACGTGACCACACAACAGCCTCAGCTACTGTTATCTTGAAAGAGAAAGCGTAAATAAGCCCCCTGCTTGAGCAAAAATGAAGTAAAAATACTCTTCAACTTCCACTAAAATCATCTCTACTTTTTACCAAACGTGGAAAATGTGAATAAGTTACAATGCTAATAGAATAAGTTATACCTTTTAAAGTAATTTTAGTTGAATGTGTAATCAAATTTGATGCCTGAGGTTCCTGTCTCTTTTTTAAGAGAGAGAAGGTCATCGGTGAAAAGCGTAAATTGACATTGACACCAGTGCACTCATACTCTGATGTTGTAAACCCATGTAACGAGAGACTTTAATTGCCAACTGGTACAAGAAAATCAAATCGATCTACAAAATTGTATGATCCAAATGCTTATGTTTTTAACCAAATACAGCAATGACTGATCAGTCCTATCGAGTTTAATCTTGAATCTAGTTTAAAACACGTAGTACCTATGTAGATAATGCTTGCTACTGTGAACAATTTGTGTAGCGTATGCCCGTATGCGTTACAATTATGATGTAAACTTAAGTTGTTAATAAGAATGATTATCATGATCATTAATTTAATATCTCATCAAAACAATTATTGCCTTTTATTTTATACCTGAGAGAACATTAATGAATCTATGTAAAGGTTACATGCAAAAGGGTTGAGAATCTACAAGATTTGTTAAGAGAAAAAAAACTCAATAAAACCAATTGTTTTTAATGACGAATAAAAATGTGTTCTTCTATGCTGAACAAATTACTCAAAAGACAAAAGCATTCAGCCTTTAAAACTTCTAGCCTTACGTTTCATTTACATCTCTTCCATTTTTAGTTCATAGGAATTTTAACAAGAATCTCAAGTCGCCCGAGTAAAATTTTTATTAACTGATACGAATAAAAAATGATCTCCCAATGATCCTGATAAAACCAGCATTTTATGGAGTCAAGTGGGTGACATTAATGGAGTGAAATTAATGATATGAATCTTCTGTATAAAACACTACTTGTTCAATATGTTTTGGTCAATAAAACAACAAATTCGTTATAAAAATAGATCCGAGATCGTAACACTTTATAAACAACATCAATGCAGAAAAAAAAACCATCAACAACTTTGCACACGAGATTAATACGCAAGAGATCATTAATGTATCCTTGTTCATATTATAGCTCTGATCACTCAAGTGCCCTTTGCTCTTTCAAAGTATTAATCTGTGATATACACAGGGTCATTCTGGTTCAACTATTGGAGACCCAGCAAACTAACCCCAGCTCATCTTCATCTTCCATTAATCTTGTGGCAAATGAAGGAATGAAGGAGTCATCATGATGGGATAGAGATGAGAGAAGATTAAATAAATGAACTGATTACAGACTGACGACACAAAATGGAAGCAGTATGTAATGAGCTACTACAGCTTGAGATAATAGATGAAAATAAGACGAGTATGTAATACGCAGCAATTCTTATATTCTGGACTGGAGATTTTTGTATAAGCTTTCTAGTTCCAGCAAAGCACTCATGTTTCCTGTAAATGTGCAAACCAGACATTGCATCGTTAAACTAATGTCATCAGACAAATGGCATTAACAGCAGTATGAAGGATGCATAGAGAAGGGAAAGATGTGTGTAGCATGGGGAGATATACAAAGACAATTTTCATGATGCCTTTCGCATATTAGATAGGTAGACACTTAAATCCTATATTTTACACATGGAGAGTAATTCAATCCGAATTACTCTGTTCGCTTCTGCTCTTTTACTAGGAAAATTTAACCCTAGACCTGGAGAAGCTGCAAATACAAACATTGCTTGTGCTTTTACACTTAATTAAAAACATCACGGCTACATAATATACAACTATTCTAGCAGAATTATCCGGAAAACTCTGTCTTTCGTTTTGTGTGTGACTGTGATCTCCACTAACGGGGCTTGAATTCAACTTTTCTCAGAGCGTAAGTAAAAGTTACATTCCCATTCTGTTCATCATCATTATAATGTCTACTAGTTTGTAGTTTACTAACAAGCACATGTATACTAACAAGCAACAACCTGGGTGTTAAAATATTTCGTAACTTGAAGCAAAAAAAAGTTTTATTAAACAGTAATTCAGTTTGCTTTTGAATTTTTGATTTTGCAGCTCTACTTTTTCAACTCAAACACACACGTACACACAGCTTTCTCTTTTTAACTTCATCACCATATTTTTCTTGCGAAAGCTAAACTAAACTTCGTACGAGTTCACCATGCCGCATCCTTGTTTTGGAAAAGATCTACGTTCAGCAACAAGGCTAGCTGCATTTATTGACATTGTAAGCCAGACTGTTAAAATCGCACCTCATTTTAAAATACCATGTTATTACTCATCGTTAGTTATATGAAGTTATAAAAACTGCCTTGTATTCTCTGTGTGCTCTCAGGTTTGGACATCTATTTTCATCGCAATTGCTATTGTTATCATAATCGGCAGTGCAACATCTTTTATCGTTGTTCACCAGGAGTCAGGTTCCTCTGCGCCAAACAATACCTCGTCATCCAACACTGCAACCAACTCTGAAAGTGGAGATGTTACCAAAATTGGTAAGAGAACAGTAAACACACCATACTACTTTTACTTTCGGAAGTCTGCACTGCACTTTGTACTTACTCACAGTCTACCAACCAGCATTGAAAACCAAAATGCTTTATGAATTGTTAATGTTTCCGGATGAGTGAGGTCAACTACTACGAAGCGAACGAACGCATGCATTCATTTCCAAACAATTTCTCTATATATACATGCTTTCATTTCTGTTCATAGCACTTGGTGGTCTAATAGTTGGAACGATAATACTTGTTGTCAAGATCCTTCAGCTTCTGTTGGCCGTTTACTTATTTCAAGGGGCAATGGAGGTAACTTGAGAGCATTATACTTAAAATAACAAATTATCCCGTCGGCCAAAGCGAATCTACAATGCCTTATGTATGTATAGCCTTGCATGCATTTCTGTTTGTTCGTTGTGTTGTTCAAAGGATTCAAACAAATTGGATCCCCATTTTGAATCCCTTTTTCTCTTTTCCCGAGAGTTTTTGTTCGACAGAGGTTGTACATATATTTTATTTTCACATAATTTCTCATTCATCGAATGTTTTTCGCATTTTGATTGTCCACATAGCGGAACCCGTATAAATGCAAGATGTGGATCTACATCACATGTGTTTTCGTTATGATCACCATCATGAACTTCCTCTTTGATGTTATATCCGTGGAAGGATCAAAAACGGGAAGTTACATTTCTGTTATCGGAGTCCTGTTACACGTTTACTTTCTCTGGATCGTAGCCGCTTACAAGCAGGAGATAGAGAGAGGTCGAGCGCAACCAGAAGCTGATGGTCCTGGATTGAAAGCTTGAATCCTTCGAGGGAGAAGAAAAATATTATAGTTAGACGTGTACCAAAGCATGCATACAAATTTAATTTGTGTTCTCTCTATCAAGTACTGTAACTTGCATTTATGCTAACATTTATGCAAAATAAAAAGTTTTCATTTTCTCTTTAAATGAGTTGAAAAGTACCAAATTAAATGTGCGGTAATGAATAATGAACCACAGCCGTGACTATATGTAGTGTGGTTATTTCATTTATAAATATTATTTGTTTAAAACAACCTTATACCGAATGATAATAGCATACATAGCAAGATTTATTCTATTTTTGCAGAAAAAGTACTCTATATGTGTTTAAAACGGGTACTTTTCACAGTATAAAAGTTGGCTTCTTTATGCATTAACTCATTATTATGCTAACGAACCTGACAAAATGTCATTTTCATGCAGTACACATCAAGTAATGCAATTCATTAAATCTAAAAAAGTTAACAAGTTCCAGGAATGTCGGTGTTTTGTGTGTGGGCACCATCTTCATTCCAGGTTATCAAAATGTGTTATTTACTACAATGTGTAATATGGTAATATTATTTATGAATACAATAGAGTTACTATATGCTTGAGCCAAGAGAAAATCCATCATTCAACCACCCACCACCATCACCGCAAAGCAGTCGCACCTTTCTGCTCCAAACTCACATAATGCGATACGACGTTCATCATTTAGTTACACTTCATCTCCACACAAAAGGAAATGAGCAGTAGGGGAAAGTAGGACAGATGAAACATAATATCGTGGGACCAGCAGCAGCCTGATATGAAGAAAGGACGACATTATGTACTGGGTAACCTGTAAAATCAATACTTTTCCAAGTGACATGAAGGCATCTCCTTTCCCTGTTTCCAGTTTATATACATCTTCCAAATCTGTGATGGGTTAAGCAACACAGCATATAAGAGAAAGCAGGAGTGAAAGCAAATAGAAAGGATCCTGTGTGCACCTTTAGGAACTCTGCTCTACCGAATACAAAATGCCACAAAAACTAGCCCAAGGCATAAAAACACATACACGATACAAAAACAACAGTTAGTAGTCATTCGTGTTTATGTCTTCCTTTTGGAAACTTGGTAAGCCAATACAACTTTCACTGGTAACATCTTCCATGCATCGAAGAAGATTCGCAGCCTATGTTTGCTTGTTGCAGCTCGCTTTCTTTGCATTTGGTACAATGAGAGCGGATGGAACCGGTATGTTGCATAGATGCGATGAAGTGAAAGGATAAGAGAAAGTTTATTTACTTCCCAAATCTTGTATAATGATCAGCTATAAAAACTTAAAGAGCTAAGCGTTTCAACTTGGCATGAGTTTCTACTTAACTGCATGTAGTAAATCCAGAGAGTTGACCATCTAGAGTTTTCCTTTTTATTACTTGTATGGAGAAAATCCATGTTTCGCACTCTTGCGATATTATATATATGTTCTTGTTACTACGCTTCTCTTCAAACAAAGAAAAGGAGCTTGATTGTGGCAGAGACACTGGTATGTTCATAGGTCTCGGTAGTGTATAAATATGTAGACACAAATCACTTCATGTATACCGTCAAAAAAGATCCCTTTCTGTGTGGTAGCTACAAGACACGTGAAAGCACAGATTATAACTCCTTTTGTCCATTTTCCAGTCTAATAAATCGTTTAGTAAGGTAAGATATAGCCATACAAACTTTTAAAAAATGCATTGTTGCGTGTGGTGGAGCATATTGCACAAAGACTTGAATTATTTTTTTAATCTACTGTACAGTTCTCTATACTACTCTCTCTACGCTTTCTACAACAATCCATATTCTGTCGCCATTTTATTTGACTTGACAAAGTGAAGAACTCAAAGGACGAATGAATTCTGGTGGAAATACGACGTATAAGATGGTATTATTATGCACAGAGACCCCGGAAGATTATTGTCGCTATGTATGATCATATATTGTACCTGCTGAACTTGTGGATGATCCAAGGAAAATTTATTTTCATACAATTCTGGAGAAAAGTAAAAGCTATGAGCTACGTCTCCCTTGTGCTCAGCAGCTTGAGTACTCAGAGCAAACTTGGCTGTGAAAAATAGGCAGTTGAAAACTTTCAATCCTTTCTAGTACCGTATTATTGCTTCAATTGTAGTTTCTATATTATGATCGCTTTCTCTTTCCTCTCGTCACTCTACTCTATATTGACTACAATATACATCGTACAAAAAGCAGCAACAGATTTCTGTTTAAGGACGGACGTGATCGAAAATAAGTAATAACTTGTGTTTTTTCTTCTCTCTTTCAGTAGAAAATGCGCAAATCAAACCCCTTGGGTTTGTTCACTACATAAAAGGCACAATTACATTGTTTGCTGAGCAAACAAATCGTTGTTTTGAGTTTGATTCATCGTCATAAAGCAGATTGCACACATTCTTCTTTCCAATCCAATTTCAAAACAGTTAATTAAATTTCATAGAAAATTGGAAAATACATACAGCGAATTCTTTCAAACAAATTTCCTGAACAAAAATGTAGCACACCTCCACCACCACCACCACCACCATACACTATGCTGTCTCATAAAACCAAAACTATTACGCCTTCTCCCATTTAGTACATTATATAGCATAAATAAAATGATAAGAATATATAATGTCTAATAGAAAACTGAAATGGCGCTTGCAGTCATTTTTTTCCTGCTCTTTCTTTCATCCAAACACTGGTCGATATTTCCTATCTTTTGTGTGAAATCAACAAACAGTTTGCCAAAAAAAAAATAAGCAGAGATACTCAAGGAGTAGCATCCCTTTATAAAATAATATATGACTTATTATTACGAAAAGTATACGAGGACGAGCAAAAAAGAGGAAAGTAAAAAGCCTCTTTGGGCTTTCTCTTCTCAAGCTCTACTATTTATGCTCATTCTCTCATGGAACCTGAAAAGTTAGCAGCATGCATACAGCAAATATTTTCTCTCGTTTCGTCCGTACCCTTAAAATCTGGCTTGCCGAGAAACTTGCTGGTTGAGAAATAACCCCAGTTTATTCCCGTTACTGATGGAAGTGCCTATGTGCACGCTCACAGGAGCTGAAATAAATGATAGTACTGCTGTGCTTCTACATAGTGGTGTTCCTCTCTTCTGCTTTTTCCTATCTAGTAATTCCTTTCTCCCACTTCTCCCTATACACAAATATTTTTTTTTTGGAAAGAAACGTACCCACATAAGTTGTTCAGATGTAAATCCCCGTTTCCAGCTTCCCAGTATATTCCAAGCCATTAGATGTTCCTCTTTTTCCCCTGTATATAGGCAGAAGCAATAATGGGCTAGATGAGTCTTCAGAATAAAGGTAGTAATAAAATAACACGGTGCAACACCGTAAGTATGTGAAGCGCCACTCAGTACAGTGGTTCTGTAGTCAGTCAGAAGGGCATCTATCTTGTAACTGGGCTGGAGGAGACTTGTTCGCGACTTTGTTGGAGAGAAAGGAAGTTACGGGGTTACTACATCCTTCCTCGTCGTGACTCTATAATTTTTTGATATCATTACCGAAAGCAAGAGGAAAAAGGGGAGAACGGAGGGACTTTGTCCCTCAGTTGTGAAGCGGACAAAACTCATGATAGACGTCCCTGCAAGTGTATGAAATACTAATATTTTGTGACAGGGTTGTTAAGTGTCGCCTCTCCTAATAGAGTGCATTCAGTGTGTGTTTGCGTCTTGTCTTCAAAGAAGATTGGTGATCTTCCACAAAAACTACAAAGGGAAAGAGAGATTATGTCAAAGGCAATTCGAGAACTCTACCACTTTCTCTACTACAATATTTTATGAAAGGGCTTGTTTGCAGTTTAAAGGAAGTTTACGTTCACCTTCACCGTTTCGCCCGCATACATAAATACATACATACATTTTCATCAAGTCTTTTCGTGCTAGCTTCTTTTCATGATTTTGGAGTGTGTGGTTGTGTGTCCACCCATTCGTAACTAAAAAACTAGATAAACTCATTAAAACTAAGATGATACAGGGTTTTCTATAGAAAAACAACTAAAAGATTTTCAATGGTTGGCTTTCACCCAAAAACATAACTAGCTAGCGTTCAAAAGAGATTCAAATAAATAAAGATTTGACACTTTCATCAGAAAGAAGAGTATATTGTGGAAAAAAGTTTTTAAGCTTTTCAAACATTTCTTTTTGATAGTGTAACTTGCAAAGTTTGAATGGTCTACCTAACCCGAAAAAGAAAGCAGTAGTAGTTTGATACGCTCTTCAATTTTTGTTGTTGTATGCTCTAGGTCAAGTCAAAGTGCGACGAAGAATCAAAAGCCACACTTGACGTTATAATATGTTTGTGGATTTCTTTGCGCATCGTTCTTTGATGTTGCCGTGAAGAGTTTAGAGAATAGCGAGTAGAGAGTGGGTTGGATGTATCTTTTGTACTCCGGATGGACTGGCTTACTTTGTAGTTTATACTTCACTGCGTACCTGAAAAAAAACTCTCTCCTTTTTCAAAAGAAAGCGATTTTCTACTACTTCTTGTTTACGTACACATTTCCTGGCGGTGTCGCTTCCCGTCATCAAAGGCTTAAGTTTTAACACAAAAGCTTTACGATGAATAGAAAAATATTGATGTCTTCATCTTAAGTCCCGTAACACGACAAGAGGGAAACGATAATATATGGCCTGCACGTGGGTCCATATATTGCCTAAAAGGATTAATGTAAAAACGAAAGTTCCACTTTGGTGTGCGATAGGAGACAAAAACTAACCCTCTAGAGAGCTCCTTTCCTTTGGCCGCAACAACATCTCACTCACCACAGAACAGCACTCATATAACACCATTTTTTGCAGTTTTCATACGTGGAACAACGAAATAAGGGGAACAACCTCTTTTTTGATTTATTCCATGTGTTTTCAATTTCGATACGCCACACTTATTGTATGACGATGCAGCTGGTGAAAATTTAAGGAAAGGTTGAGAGAAAGGGGAAACAGCTTTATCCTCAAGCTTTCCCCTTGGCTGCTTTTTAATAGTAGTCCATTTTGGCATCCATACGGAACGGAAGCAACCATCTCGACATCATCATGGTGCACCCATGCTGTGGGTCCAGGTAAGTCATTTATGATTCATAACATTTACCATTTAAAGATCACGTACTATTATCATGTAGTCACAAACAAATAAATCACAAATATGTGACTTGATTGAATTTTTAGCCTAAAACAAGGCACCAAGTTTCTGGCGATACTGTCAATGGTAATTTTTCTGCAAAACGTTTCTTTTCCATGTTAAAAAAGCATAGCCAAAGCTTCTCTATATTATGCTGATTTCTTAAAAAACTTTCATAGGTCCTGTCCGTGTTTGGAACAGTATTAGCAGGCATCTTTCTAGTATTGATAACTTATGCGAATCTAAAAAGTGAAAATTCCAGTACAACCGAAGGTGAGTTTGCATGATTTCGTCTCATACTTGTGCAAATTCTCCAAGTCAATGTAAAAGCTTTAAAATCTATTATCGATTGCTTTTTCTCAGATGAGATCTACTCGGACCCGGATGACTATTGCATCGACAACATCGTTCCAGAACCGTTGATGATCCTTATCATCCTCCTGTTAAGCATTTTGAATTTGTTTCTTTCAATCATGCTGTTTATTGGAGCTGAACAGGTAAGCTTTATCGACTGAAGCCATTTAGAAATGATTGTAAGGATGCGCTGATGTGATTTCCAAGCTTTATACAAAATCTTCTTTTCTCTCCCAATAGGAGAATCTTCGAGTGTGCTTGTTTTGGTGGAGGGTTTCTTTCGCATTGTGTATCATCGACGTGGTCTTTTTATCTGTGAGCGTAGCTGTGTGCACAGGCATAACGGACATTGTGATAAACAGTGCAGAAATTTTACGCAGTGTCTACGAACTATGGGTGGTGAAAGCCTTCATGAGAGAACTGAAAACAAAACATGAAGCTCAATTAGAGACTGGATGTCGAGTTGTGGCGAGCTCAGCGTAATAAGACGACAGCAAAGTTTCAATCGCGTCACGTCACCCAAGTTCTGGAATTCTATTTGTATCAAGTATCCCCACAAACTGTGCATGAACTTTCTCCGTCTCAAAAACACAAACAAAAGGTACATCATCGGATGGTACTATGGTACATAAAGGTACATGTTTTGGCATTCTCGTCGAATAGATGAACTTGAACACTCTAAAGCGTCGTTAACTAAAAGGATAAAAGGAATGCATTGTGCGTGTACGTAACATAATTTGTTTGTCCCACAAAAATATGTACATAAAGTACTAACCAAATCGTAGGTTGGTTAAATTTTGTTATCGGTTGTGATCATGCTATGAATTGTGATAAAATGTAATTATATATTATGGTAAAAGAAAACTATGCCGTACATTTAACTACTTCTTTGATTATTCCCGTTTTTTAATGACATGGACTGATAGACGTAGCGTCCACTAAAACGTTAAAACTTTTCATTCAAGGTAAAACGCTAACAAATTTTCAAATTTTTACGTTGGCAAGTTGAACGCTGTAACTGAATTGCAATTTGTAGAGATGCGAAATTGCACACAACGATCCTTGCACTAATCAACGCAAAACAACAGGGCCAACGTATTTACGAAATTGAAGATTATGAAAGTAAAATACACACCACTGACACTCTGATCTGAATTGTTCACAGCGCATTTCTTAGTCTTTGATAAAATAATACTTGTACCAAATTATTACCTATCCAATAGTTCAAAATTATTCAAGAGCAGTAAAGTTTGTATATTATTATTAGTAAGTTTATACAAATTCAACCCGGTAAAATACTCCAAGGTGGTATGGAATCAAATTACTGAACCAAAAATTCAACAAAATTTTCTTATATAGTTGGCCATAAATACATTCGCAACATATTTTACCATATACCATAATGTAGAGATACATTATATAGAACCAACGAGTAGTTAAAATAGAAAGGAGCACTTGTGCACTGCACTTTTCTGTAAAATTTGCCTTAAAATACTGCACACACATACAATGTAAATAGTTTCTCAATGAAAACTCTCCAAGATATAATTTTCTCCGAAGATGCTTTCGTTTTCTTCGACACATGCCTTTCAATTTTTACTCTGCTATGATGATGCACCACCGCACGACCTATCACTGGCACACGCACTACAAAAAGGGACCTTCCGCAAAACTACTTTTACTGCACTTCTGCTCTGACTTTTCAACTTCAATTTGCTCACTCCAATTCAATCATAAATGTAAAATATCTGTGCTCCATTTACGAATATGCATGACAGTTAAAACTGTATCAACTCTTTTTTGTTATTTATTCATTCTGCTTCACCTTTAAATCCTAATCTAATCTATAAGTTAATGTAATCAACTTTTACTGCACATTATTATGAGACAATGAATAAACTAAAAAATATAATGATCACTTCTGGTACATCCTCGTGTTTTCCACATTGACAAAACATTTTATTCCAGCAATTCATTTCATGCCCTTACAATAACAATAAAACAGCAAATATTATGCATAAAATTAATCTGTAAAATAAAATGAACCATTACAAATACTAACCATAAATCCATTAGTACAAAAATGAATATAGACATTGCGCTGCAAATTAATCTTCATGCAAATTATCTAAAAACAAATGTTTACAAGATATATACATACACGTCGCGCACGGTTGATCGTCGTGAGTACACATCGTTCATTACAAAATATCAGTTATTACTTAAAAGCATTTCATACAAGTCGGCCAATTCTTTAATGCGGCTGTTGGAAAGTTCGATTAATTGTACCTCCTCCTAATGTATTAGAAGCGATATTTCTGAAGTTGTGCGACATGTGTTGAATTAATTGCGGAGGTGCACTTTGCATTGGATTCATTGGAGGTAGATGTCTCCTAATAGTAGGTGGTCTTGGCACGTACTGGTTAAAGTTCATCTGTGGCTGCATCATAGTGTCATAGTAAGCCTGTGGTAGGCTTTGTAAAATCGGAAGATCATTGGGTACCGGTGGACCAGGCGGATGAGGACTTACTGCTGTCTGAAGCCAAATTTTTAGTGGATTTAGCAGGTGCTCGTAATTTCCACCATTATTTTGTAACAGCATCAGACGCCTGATTTTCTCTATCACTTCCATTGATATCTTGGTAGCTTGCTCTATCTGTATTGGAGTAGCGTGAGGATGATTGGCAAGCAGTCTTGACTTCACCTTCAAGAAAGTCGCAGCTTCGTTAGCAGCAGATGAAGTGTTGGTAGTAAACTGTCTCTGTCTCTCACTTTCGATTCTGTACTCCTCCCATGCAAGTTCTTTCTCTTCGTTGGATAACCCTTCATCTGGTTTGTTCTCCAGCAACGAATCAAATTCTTCGTAACCCCTTATCCAATCTCGATGGGACATGACCAAATCAGCTAACAGTCTGTCTTTAGGAACGGCTAATACAGCGTCTTTGGTTGCTGGATCCTCTTCATCATACATATACATTTCATTTACATCGTCAAACTTGAAGTGCCTCTCTATCTGATGTTCATCTACAACACGGGATGACAAAGACAGTTTGGTTATCTGCCTCCTGAGTATTTTTTCTTCCATCGTGCCCTGGGCTATAAGCCTGTAAATATAGCAGGGCTTGTCCTGTCCAAATCTGTACACTCTAAAAATGCTCTGCATGTCCTGAGATGGGTTCCAACTGGCGTCAAAAATTACAACTCTGTTTGCTCCGTAAAGATTGATCCCAAGACCACCAGCTCTCGTAGAAATGAGAAACAGCTTTGCCCTGTTGGAAAAAAAAAGTTTGTGAACATTAGTATTTATACACACATGGAAAACTTTGGCTCTGTAGAAATAAATTCGACGTAGCCCCAGATATAAAAAAACAAGTTGCTTACTTCGATAATGAGGACTTCTTATTGAATTTTTCACAGTCCCTGTGACGATCCTGTACTTTTGTTTGACCATCTATACGGAAATACTCCAAGTTTCGACGCCACCTACCCAACTGAGGACCTGCTGCTAATGGGAAAGTAATTGGCTCGTCCTTCTCTTTCTCCTGCCTCTCTGCGTTTTTATCCCAGTCTTGTAGAAATTCTTCAATAATGTCTAGCGAACTCAGGTACTGACTAAAAACCAAAACTTTATCGCCGATAGCTTCACTTGTTTTCAGGATTTCTTGCAGCACAACCAACTTTCCGCTTAGACTGCAATCTTCCATTTCTGATTTGGATTTAATAACAGCATTCCACCAGGAACTACCCTGCATCATCGCATCTTCAAGATTTGGAACAACCTCATTCTCTGCGTCCGGATCATTAGCTGCTTGTGCGCGAGTTCGCCGCTTAGATTTTTTCCCGTTTTTCTTCAGAGTGTCACTACCACCCTCATCACCAGTCTCAGATGCAGATGGTGACGAAGACTCGTCATCATCAATGAAATCTTTTAACGACCCTTCATCTGACGTACTTTCTTCATCATCTTTGTTTGACCTTCGCATTGTTAATGCAATTGGATGAGACCAAACCTTGACCAACTCTGCATAGTATTTCAGCAAATGCCTTCTTCTTGCAAGAGGGTCAGAATCTATCACGTGGTTTAGATAGTGCTTGTAAAGTAGCTCCTGCTTCTCTGATAACTTAATTTTGATAATATACTCGTATTTTGGTGGTAAATAAGGTGACAGAATGGAATAATCACACCGTTGGACGCATCCTTCAAGTTTCCTATGCAAGACGTGAGCTCTACGCTTCATTGTTTTCACATCGTAGTCGGTAGAATCTGCATGTTGACCATTCTTTATTGGATTCACAAAACGATTTGTGAACTCTGGTAGCGATCCTAGAAGATTGGGTTTCACAAAGTTCATCATAGTATGATACTCGACGAGGTTATTTTGTAGAGGAGTTCCCGTGAGCACGATTCTTCGGTGAGTTCTGATGTTACTAACTGCAAGTGAGAGCATGGACTTGCAGTTTTTTAAAAGATGACCTTCGTCACAGATCACTATGTCTGGACCTGGGTCCAGCAATGTTTCCGCGATGACCTGCTTGAGACTAGCTTTCATTTTGGATTTTCCTTTTGGATCAGCAAGTCGTCTGAACATATCATAATGAAGAATCCCAACACCACCACGCCTGTGCCAAGTTTTTAAATAGTCAATCCGAGAAGAAACGCTATTCTTGGCTTCATAAAGTTTGTGTAGTTTCAGCGACTCGGCTTCATCTGTCCAGCTGCGGAACTCGTTGAACCAGTTGTTTACAGTGCTAAGTGGGCAGATTACTAACGCCGTTTTGATTTCACACACCTTGTTCGTCAATAAGGTATGAATGAAGGCGATACTCTGAAAAGCAAAATAGAAAGAAATCATACGATTATATGAAGCTCGAATAGTTTTTGTGATTGAAAACAATTTTGAACCATTGTATTGCATTAGCGAATAAATTACCTGAAGTGTTTTTCCGAGTCCCATGCAGTGGGCAAGAATACAACCACCGGGTACTTTGCCTTGTTTAATCATGTCTACTGACTCAAAGCAAGCATTATACATGAATTTGATTCCTTCGGCCTGGTGAGGCTTCAAATTGCGAACAATAGTCTGGTCTACTTCAACCAAAGGCTCCTTAGTTTCTGGATCCACGTCTAGCACCAACCTCTCCAGCTTATCTGATTCCGGGGCTTTGTGAATGCCATTAAACTAGGGTAGAAAATATGTAGTACATGAAGTTTCGACGATAATAGCATTTAGCAAGCTTAGTCGGCACTCATAAATTACACCATATACCAATGATGTGACTGTAGATTACATTGCAGCTCACTAAAAAAAATTTTTTAAAACATAATAAAACTCACCAATTTTTGTTTCTCAACAAGTCGCTTTCTTCGCTCTTCTTCTTCCTTTTCAGCTTCTTTGGTAGTTTTGGCAAGCTCTTTATTAGACATGATTTTTCGGATTTTCTTTCGCCCTTTCTGAGGAGATGATGGATCACCATCCTACAAATTAAATTTTTTAACACTTTATTAATGACAATTACTTTAGACAATCCGTTTTATTTTAGAAATGATTTGATTGTTTTCATGCCTGGGGTATTTCTTCAATATCCGAGTCGTTGGAGGCTTTTTGGTCAGAGTCATCCGAATCGTTTGTGACGATTCTCTTCCTCCTTTTTTTCTTTCTGTAAGAAAGTCAATATAAAATTACCCACATGTAATTGCACTTTGCAGTTGCACCTTACTTTGATAGATATGATATGAAGCTTTTTATATGACAATTTGCTTTCCTTATACGACTATACACTTACCTCTGTTTCTGTTCTGTTTCAGTTGAGCTGTCCCTTCGTCGCTTTGTGGACTTTTTCGTCACAAAGTCAGAATCGCTTTCAGAATCAGAGTCATTACTATCATCAGTCTTAATATCAAGCAACGACCCATCTGAGTCGGAGCCCTTTGTTTTTCTATATAAAAAAATATTCAGATCACATATTTGCACTGTTTGGCGATATATATATATATTCAAGTAAGGTATTATGTAAAGTGAGTAGCTTTACTTCTTTTTAGATGAATTTTTCTTGGTAGTTATGAAGTCGGAGTCAGACCCAGAACTAGCTTTACTTTTTTTGGTTCTACTAGCTCTTTTCTTTTTGACATCCGAGTCGCTGTCAGATCCCAGTATTTCTTTCATGTTCCGCTTTTCGGAATCCGAATCGGACGACGAAATTTTTGCTTGCAGGTACGTTTTCTAAACACAAGAATAAAAACAACAACAACAAATAATGATAATTTGATGTTTAATTGCCTAGAATAGAGTTGATAATGTTGTTTTGCTTTGATTTATTTACTCTTTTCGTGTCTGGATTTCTGGCTGGATTGGAACGAGATGACTGTTTCTTTTTTGCAGGACTTTCATCAGCAGAATCCATATCAATATCTTCTGAACCGCTACAGGATACTATATCATTGGAGAGCGTAAAAGGTGACATGTTCAACTTGCTTTGTTTCACGTCTTGATCTAGACTGATATCTACAAATATGATAAAAATACAAACACTTGAAACATCAAATTTACACACCCTTCCATTCGTCAATTCGTATAATTGAAAATTGACTGAATGGTACAGTTCAGTATAATATTGCAGTTAATTTCATACCAGAATCTGAAGATACCAGTTCATCTTGCACGCCTCTTGCTGAACGTCTTTCTTGGCGGGTTTTCCTTCGAATTACAGTTCCCGTTTCTTTCTTTGTCTTCTGGTACTTTTTTGTCCTAATGATGGAATTCCTGCTTCTGTAAGGACACAAAAATAACATGTTAGTAAATATTAGATTTACATGCTTGCATGCATCTTTTTATTTATTTATTTTAAATGATTTGGTTTTCTTTACTTACAATTTCTTTAGCTGTCTTTCTAATTCGTGCAATGAATCATTTGAAGCAGAAGAGCTGTCACTACTAGAATCATTGTCATCATTAGGTGTTGCCAATTCATCCAAGCTACACTTTTTCATTTTCGTGTATCCTTTCAGGTTGACGTACTTCTTTTCAGCAAGCTCTTTCTCAATTTTAGATGACAACTTTTCCAACCGAACTTTAGCAGCATCCTCTTTTAATTTAGGATCATCCCGCCACGATTGCTTTGCAATTGTGTCAGATGTTTCGTTGTCCTTGCTTCCTTCCGACTTTTTCTTAAGTTCTCGCTTACGTGGACTTTTATTCTTCTTTCTTGACGACGACTCACTGTCAGAACTTGAAGAGCCCAATACGTCTCTCATTGCCTCCAATTCTTCCTTGCGCTTCTTCTTCGATTCGACGCTTTCAGAAACTTTAGCATTCTTGGTACTCCGGCTGTCAAGTTCGTTATCAACGAGTGCTTCAGAAGGTTTGTCCTTTCCTTTGACGGGGGTCTCATCTATTTGCTCAGATACTTCATCTTCGTCACCTCCTCTCCCAGAACTTGAACCCAACACGTCCCTCACTACCTCCAACGTTTCCTTGCTCTTCTTCTTCGATGGGGTTAAAATGCTATCAGATACATTATCATCATTGCTATTTCCGCTATCAATTTCATTTTCAGGGACTGCTTCCGAAGGTTTGTCCTTTCCTTTGACCTGATTTTCATCCATTTGACCTGATACTTCATCTTCCTCCCCAGAAGTTGGACCAAACACGTCTCTCACTGCCTTCAATTTTTCCTTGTTCCTCTTCTTCGATGGCGTTAAAATGCTTTCAGAAACATTATCATCATTGCTACTTCCGCAATCAATTTCATTTTCAGCGACAGTTTCAGAAGGGTTGTCCTTTCCTTGGACGTCGTTCTCCTCCATCTGACCAGATACTTCATCATCATCACCTTTACCAGAACTTGAAGTACCCAACACGTCTCTCATTGCGTCCTTTTGTTCCTTGCTCTTCTTCTTCGATGGGGTTAAAAAGCTATCAGACACATTATCATCAATGCTATTTCCGCTACCAAGTTCATTTTCAGCGACACTTTCAGAAGGGTTGTCATTTCCTTGGACGTCGTTCTCCTCCATCTGACCAGATACTTCATCATCATCATCACCTTTACCAGAACTTGCAGTACCCAACACGTCTATCATTGCGTCCTTTTCTTTCTTGATCTTCTTTTTTGATGGGGTTAAAACGGTATCATCAGGAACATCATTATTGCTATTCCAGCCATCAAGTTCATTTTCAACGACTGGTTCAGCAGGGTTGTTCTTTCCTTTGACATTGTTCATCGCATCCAATTCTTTTTTTATCTTGATCTTCTTCTTTGATGGGGTTAAAATGCTATCAAAAACATTACAAGTGTATCTATTTCTTTAAGAAACTTTGGGACTGGCCGATTGCCTATTTTGTGATGATAATTGAATTGATGATTATGATGATCATCATCAGCATTATTATAGCTCCACATCATCATCCTGAACAAAATAAATATCGTGGGTTATGAATCGAATCTATAACACACGATATTTATTTTGTGCTGGATGATGAGGTGGAGCTTTAATAATGATGATGATGATCATCATCATCATCAATCATTAGAAAATTGGCCAGCCCATATTTGATAGTTTCTTAAAGAAATAGATACACTGTAGATCCACTGCTATTATCGCTATCATGCGCATTATCAGCTACTTCTTCAGAAGGGTTCGGGTTGTTCGTTCCTTTGACCTCGTTATCCTCCGTCTGACGAGATACTTCATCCCCTCCTCTGCCGTCGCCCAAAAGAAATTCTAAACGATTTTCCATCATTTCCGTTCTATTACGTGAGATAGGTCCATTGATTACAGACCCGGCGATGGAAACATTTGGAGATGCGTACTGCAGCCAATCTTCAGGCAGGTTAAATCGCTTTTGCAGATCTTCCGTCATCTGAGCTCCATGGGCTTGTAAATCCTTAACAGCCTTCCCGATTGAATCATTAAAGCTGGTAACTATATTCTTCATGAGTCTTACTGCTTCAGGCTTCTTTTCATTCTTCAGAATGGCTTCATTCTTCGATATCTTGACATTTTTAATGGTGTCAATTTCCCTTCTCAAAATATCCGCTGTATCGGAGATAAATCCATGATAGAGATTCAACCAAGATGTTAGGGGAATATCCTCTTGATCCTCGACGTCACTCTCCTTCTTCCCCGCCATCTTTGATCTTGTTCTTGGCATTTTCACCTAAACTGCTAGGTCCTCCAAGAAGTTAAAGCCCTCCACAAGACACGAACACCACTGACACGCTCCTTTTGTCTCTCTCGAGCTTCGACAAAAGTACACGGACAGGAAGTCTTTTTCGAAGAGGAGAAAATCGCACTGATTATTACTTTTACTGATTATATAGTACCCGGCGGACTGATTAAAAATTGACAGGACGAACTAGTTACGAACCAGCATACGTTATTCCACAACATTTTTTGCAGTATTTAACTACTCGGGTATCGATCCAAAGAACTATACAAATCGCAGATAATTTTTGTCCGACCACTTTCCCTGACTGAACTTCAGAGAGAGTTGCGAGTTTGTGAAAACTCAGTTCCTCCTCAATGTAATGTTCAATCCTGCTTCGTTCGATTCCTCTTTGCTTTTATGATAGAAGATAGAAGAAACAGGAAAATCGACGGCGGTTTTTTGCCATTTGAATACCTCCATCAAAGTCTCACAATACCCTATAATATCGATGTTGTTTTATTACATGCTATGTATATAATGTCAAATGTGCGCACTGTGAGTACAAAGGAGTACGACTCGACTGCGAGAAGATCGAGGCGAAATTTTGATGTTTTTGATGTAATTGACGTAAAGCGATAATATAAAATGCAGTAATGCAGTATGCACATTATGCAGTACAAGAATACAGACTAGACAGTAGTATTGTCATTGTGTGTAGAGAGCAGCCGAGCAGCGTCACAGCAGCGTAGTGGGGTGACGTGGTGAAGAACGTTGCTTCCCCAATGCACAAAGACTTAGGATAAATACAAAAAATCAAAATACTTTGCGCCCAAGTAATCATTACTTAACTTGCGCTTATATCTGCTGAACAAAAGCGAATTTTTAATTTTTTTTGCAATTGGGCAATCATTACAGGTTTAAAAATGTCCAAAACTGGCAATAGCAGTAAACCGTTCAAACGGCACAACTGCAGTCTAGTGCCATAACGCAAAAACGCATAAATTTATACGCTGCGAGGATAAATTTACCCTTCGAGCAAACTTAAACGTTCAAAAAGGTTAAATTTATGCCTCGGTTTTCGTACATATTTACTATACATCAAATACTATGGACCACAAGCCATATAATATTGTGTTTCGCTTTCCACTCTGAACTCAAACCTTAAGCTTGGATGACTCGAAAAATTGTCAGTAGAACAATTTTATAATTTCGCCATTTTTTATTTTCACGCATTTTAAGATCTGCATGAAAACTTTTGCTATATAAAGTAGTTTTTCTATAATCTACTAACTACATATACTGTAGTTTTAGTTTTAATTGTAGTTTAGCAAACACACCAGCGAATCCAATACTCACTGACTCTCATTCGAATGGAAACATCGATTGCATATTCTAAAACAGACACAGCAATTTCAATCACA
>JAQIXW010000960.1:0-22781 GCA_034700685.1 Willowsia buskii
TATAATATGTGTATTTTTTTAGAAGGAATTTTTATGGAATTCAAAAATAGTAATTAATTTTTTTACAGGAGATAATTTGATGAGAAATTTTTCTACGAAAATTGAATCATTATATATGAGTTTCGTTCGTGGTGGTGTTGGTGGCCATAATACTTGAAGCTGTAAAATATATATGCTTATCCAAAATTAAGGAAAATCATCTTTTCCGTTTATGTCGATGTGCGTATGTACATGTATGCATTTATTGAGGAATGAATGAATAAACCTTGAGTGCAAATGAGATGATTATCTATTGAAAATTGAGACAAGCAAGAGTTCATTTGAACATACTACATCTCGTCAATTATAGCTTTTTTACTATTCATATCCATATTATATCATAGTTTGAAAGGACACGTTTGTTGATAATGATGATGATGACGAAAAGAGTTCACTTCAAGAGTTCAACGGAGAACGAAGAGCATTATTTTTTCCCTTTTTAGAGACGGACAGCGATTAGACATTGGGAATGATGTAGAGTGAGAGAGACGAAGAAATGGAAATGGACGGTGCTGATGATGATGAAAATGACGATGACTGGTGACCCACGAGTTCAAAGCCAAGGCCAAAACGTTACACAAAAGTTGTGATCCTGAGTAGGAATGAATTAAAGAATATAAAAAATCCATTTTTTGATACTAGTGACGAATATGAGGATGATGAGAAGAACAAACGAACATTATTTGCCCATGATGATGAGATGATGCCTAAGTACTCATTTTATGGACGGTATTATGGAAAGTGACCATATTATTTCTTATCAAACATTGCCTTCTTCTACAAAGTTTTTTTACTTTTTTAAAAGCCGAACTAGGTATGCATATCGTGTATTATTATGCATGTGTACCACTTACAATACATTTATGTAATCTTTTTAAAAAATGAAGGTTTAAGATTGAAAAGTACATTTAGTGCCATATAGTGCATTGCCTCCAACGGAAGAAAATGTGTCGTCATAAAGTTGATCAGCAGAACAAAATGAAATGATAGTGGTGGCATACATATTAGATCTTCTACCTATATATACTTGCACGAGGCAAGATGCAATATGAATATATAGGTATGCATATATTTTTATCAATCCTCTTAGCCATCTTCTTTGCGTCTTAATGCCATTCATAATGTACACATGCCATGTATTATGCCATGCTTGCCGTTCAGTGTCATCGTCATCATCCTACACTCATGCTATATGCCACGCCGGCGTTTTCTTAAAGAGGTTCTTTTCTATGAAAAAAGCACCAAAGAGATTTAGATTTATCAGTGTGTTTTGTGTCGTTCCACTAATGTGTAAAATATATTATGCATCCACTCCGCTAGATCTATCCGTCAATTTTGATCATTTTCATAAAGAAAAAAGCTCATTACATTTTCACAAACGCCTTTTAAAAAGTCCCAGTCCAATAAGTCACAGTCGTCAAGAAATTTAAAGTTCTTTTCCTAGGAAAAGAAGAAGATATTTTTCAACTTTATTTTTGCTCTATAGAGGTACCTTGCTCATTTGAAAGCACAGTGACATATTGTCGTCTCAAAAGTAAAGAAATTTTTATGATTATTAAAAATATTTGAATAATTTTGTTCATAATAGAAGATTCAATTTACATGAAAAGTGTGTGCAGAGGTAAAGGGTGTAGAAGAGAGTGAGATGAGTGACGTGACATGTCGTGACAGGTGCAGTGTCATATGGATGTGCACACAATAAACCAAGTGACAATGAATGAGTGATACTCTGAAGAAAGTTGATGCTGTTGCAGAGCAATGTGCTTGCTTCAAAGAAGAGAGAAAATATAAACGCCAAAAGTCTTTTGTTATCTTGGTTTACGCTCGGGTCTGTCTATATGTGCTTGTGTTTGTGTGGGGAAAGGTCGTATATTGTATTCAGTATACGGATATGTGATTTCTGTTTCATAGGGCTATAGAAAGAATGACGGAGAATATGATGAATTTTTAAGGAAAATTGACAAGGATTCAGTATTCGGTTTGGTGCTCAGTTTTTTTACCTATCCCTACAAAATTATTGTAATTCCGCGGCTGTTAAAAAGAGACTGTCTGTTGGCATGTGCAAGTCAAGTGTGCTTTGTGATTGTGATGCGGTTGCTGCTCACCTATGAAAAAAGAGGAATTTTCTGGCTAATGATGATGCTCGCATGAGAATACTTCTACCGAACATATAGCTCAGGGAAACTATAAAAGGTTTAGCTGAGAGAAAAAAACCTTATAAGTTGCAGCTGTAAACATGTGCATGTGTGTGTAGAGTTGATGTGTGAAGAGGAGCCCTCCCAGGTGAGATTGAACAGAAAAAAAATGCTTAGATTATTTTCTCTTCCCTTTTCTCTAAAAACGCTTCAACTCTTTGTGTCGTGAGGATGCATATCATATCATATCACAAAAATTGAAGGAATGTAAAGTATAAAATATACTTTTAGCAATTTTTCACTGTAAATATGGCTCTTCAGTTTTGGTTTGGTTTCATATTCCATTTTTTTCTCCTACAAAAGCAAAAATTTCCCAAGAAAGAAGAAAAAGTGATTCATTATCTGTATATGTAGATGTATGAAACATATTTTTGCATGTCGTGTCCAAAGTCAGATACTTTACGGACTTTACATATGTAAAGCAGTGTAAGAACATCGGGTGACATTACAAAAGAAAAAAAAAAGTTTTTACTGGTCATTTGTTATATAGAAGTACATTTATATTTTTAATACTTTGCATCATTTTATCTCATGTCCATTTTTACGTTCTCGGTTGTCGCTAGTGGTCGTCTCTTTCAGCTTGTTCATGGGCATTGTCTGCAGGCGCCTGCTGAGATGTCCGAGAAGTGCTGTGAAGAGAATGGGTTGCTCTTGCTCTGCATTCAGAGAATAGGGTATGTTGGCGGTGAGATTTTCTCTGTTTCTTCTTGACTTTGTCAAAAAATAAGCTTAAAAAAGAGTGGAGTGCAGTAGTGGCAGCAGCAGGTAGAACGACAACTGAATTGCAAATTAACCAAGAAAAAATAAAAATGATTATCTTCTCTTCGAGTCTCGCATTATTTGCACAAAAGATTTGGGGATGGGAATCTGTGTGCTGTTTGGAATTTCTTATTGTTACATTAATTTTTGTTGTTGGCTCTTCTGCCAAAGTTCCATGAATGCTTGGCAATTTTTATGGGAAGTATATAGGAATGACCGCTGCATCACCGTTTCTTCTGCTGCACTGATCAAATTACTGCAGGTGTACAATAATAATAGTAATGAAGATTGTTGGGCAGAGAGGAAATAAAAAAGAAGGAAGATGGTGAAATAGATAGAGGGAACGAACGAGGTATTTATTTTCAAGTGGGCATTTTTTCTCGAGAAAAGATAATAGTGGAATCTTTTTTGGCAATATAAAGTTGCTTGTTTTTATCATTGAATGATGATTGTGATGGAATGTCAGTTGAAGTTGTCCACTTTTTGCATGCATTACGTGGGCATGCGTTGATCGATTGGTTGCTGCTACCGCTACATTTCTGTATTCTTTGGGCTTTGAGTTTGTGACCGTTGCGTACCTACTACCTAGTCTAATAATCTCTTGCACATGGGTTTTTGGTGCTCTCATTTGATGACCATTATACGGCTGGCCCGAGGAAAGGAGGAGGATTGAAATCCAGTTCAGTTCTAATCTCATCATCCAAATGAAAAGTGCAATGAATACAAACTTCCTACGTATCAAGCCAAGAAGTAACCAGGTATAGGTAGAAAGAGAAATGGTAAGCATAGTCAATTAACTACCACGTTATTATGTACCAAGAAAACAATAATACAATAGCCTCATCAACAACAACTACTGTATCAACGGGCATCATCTTAATCAATTTTTATAGTCTTGATGAAATGTTCAGTCACTCACAAACAGATTATTTCTTATGGTTATTATCAAACTTTTATTATTAACTTTTCACTGGTTTGGTATGGAGGATGTGACGCTGTAATAAAATATGTTCGTCAAGTTGCAAATTGAGTTGTGGATCCGGATTATGGTTATTTTCGGTCGAATAATGAATCAATAATTAAGTTTTACAATTACGTATAGAAGAAAGGATTTTAGTGGACAAACAAAGGTAAAGGAGAAAGCTAAAGACCAGTGTAATAAAAATTAGTACCAATTGTACACAACAACCTTGCCTGGTAGACACTTTTGGGTGCTCGAATGATATTGATAGCTTTGTTCGAATATTTTGTGCGTAGAAAAAATAACTTTACTATTCGGTATTATTATCTATGTTGATTTACTCTGTATCACTAAATTACTTAACATTTGCTTCTCGAATAATCGTTTGTCCACCTTTTCAGACAGACACGCAATAGCTGATAGTATCAACTATAGCCGGTGTCGTTTTCTCTTTTCCACAGCCACTTTTTTATGAATCCAAAAAATTAGTCTCTTATGTGTGCATGCAAAGGTGTTGCATGCTTAACACTTAATGGTATTGTCACGCCCCCACACTTTATATCCAAATGATATCATGTTGATAAATATAGCGTATGCAAATGTCCAAAGTACCGACTGCTAACGCTCATGCAAATCGCAATGACTCCTTTTTTGCTGTCATAGTAATGGTTTGTGAATGGACGGAGTGGTGGTTTCATTCTCGTCCAGTTAGAATTGTGCTGATTGGCTAGCATCACACAAATCACAATGGACATGCTTGTCAAGAATAAGTGGAAGATGATGATGACTAGGCAAAAGATAAAAATAGCGTCATCGATCAATGAACAGAACAATGGGGCAATGGTAGTACATTGTAAACTGCTTGAGAAGATGGACAATTTTGGTATCCTATTGTTAATTCAAAATAGGATCAGATGCATGCATATTATACGTTCTGAATGTGTAATACTGCGGGATATATGTCTGCTGTTGTGATTGGTCAAGAATTGACAGACCGCTGGCAATGATTAATGAACACACTCCACTGTTCTCTTGTAAGCAAAGCATTACGTAAGAAAGAACACGCTGGTAGATCGTATGAACCATATTAGTTTCCTGACGGCGGTGGTCTACTGGAAAATGAGCCCTTGTGCATTCATCAAATCTGAGATCCGAATTCTCCAACTTTGATTCTTTACAGTTCAGTTGTTCAAGTTCATAATCTTTAAAGCTCAATAACTCATACTGCAGATACTTATATTGTACAACAGTTTTTATGATTTTATGCGATGTGATTAAGATAATACGAGATTTTTCCTGTATAAAAGCTTATAAACTTGTTTAAATTACGGTAAGACTGAAAAAGCAAACAACGAAAATTATTTTTTCAAACTGAATAAAAAACTCGCAAAGATTGCTACAATAAATATTTGCTTTGGTAGATATAATGTTGCGTTACATGCCTCAGATTATGTTTGAAGAAAGTAATTACAATTTAATTTCACTTTAATTGCTTGCGATTCAGAAAAAAGAATAATCCGTAGTTATATTCGTTTTCTACGCATCAGTATTAATCGCAACAAATTATATAATATTGGGTTCGTGTGAGCTCCAGAGTCATTTATAATAGCAAAGTTGTATAATAATAATTATGATCTGAATCTGAGCAGGTAGGATAGGTGGCTATTATGGAGTGAAGTATGAGTTGGCAAACGCACAGAATTTAGATGAGAAAAGCAACCTCGTACAATGACGACGGAATGTTTGGAGATTTCAAACTCTGATAAGCTCTCTTGTACTTGCTAATCCTTCGTTTTCTTATAATTTCACTCTCTCTTTTAGATTTACTGTGACTTTTTCCAGAACGAGCATATAATGATACAGCGCAAGCGGAAGGTAAAATTGGCTGAATGAAATATTAGGGAAAATGTCAGTCGAGGTTTTCGAGATAGATAATTGTCCAAGAGAGTCAGCATCTGTCATTTAATAGTTTATTGTATATTCCTTGATGATCTTCTCTATTAACAATTAAGTTTTCTCAAGAAGGGCGGACGGTGCAGAACATTCGAGACATAGTGTGTTTAGTGCAAACAAAGAAAAATGCTGCCGCTATTCATGACTATTACCTTCGCCTTTTGTCCACTACATACAGTGGTAAGAATATCTAATCTACTAACAGCTTAAATATTGTGTGAATTCAGACTTCACAGAAAAAGTGGCTTGTATGCACTGCAATTAATTAGACAACAGAGGATAACAACAAGCCTGTAAAGCACAAAGCTCACATTTAGAGAAGGTGGTAGTGGTGAACATAATAATGCAATTGCATAACATCTTTTAATACTCGGATTTTGTGGTCAGACTCAGAATCAGAAGAGGGTGCAAAAGCCCATCTTACCATATAGGTATTCATTTTCACATCCACGCTCACAGAAGAAGCATAAACCTGTCAGTGGCAGAGAGAATTCATTATTATCTTCATCCTCATCGTCATTTATGGTTTACATTTTTCGTAGGCACTGAAGCACAATTAATATTTTCCCTCCATAAAAACTTTCCACGAACCTCATCAAATTTCAATTTTAATTTCTCCGCTTTTAACCTTTTTTGATAAAAAAAAACTAATGAGGAATTGAACCAATGTTGTTTTGAGGTACACCCCACAAAAATTTTTTTTTAAATATGTAGAGTGAAAATTATTTTAATAAGAAACGTGATACGTTTTGTGGAGAAATGTAGACATTTTTGTTCGTAATGATGATCTATAGTTTCATTCCCTTTCTTTCTGCTTCATATACCGACCAAGTCAAGATAAGTTCTACTAGAAAACTGTGTGCACACTTGGAAATGAGGCAACGAACCGGCACATCCGCCACGACTGCCACACCACATCATTCCTGCTAGATTAAATAAGTCGAAAAATAATAAAAGCTTAACCACACCACAATGATAGCAATTTCTACTTGGATGCTACCCTTTCTCCCGTCTAGTCTTCAAGAAATAATTTTATTAAGTAGCCTCATTAACACAAAAACGGACTCAGCTAATTTAACTCCATTTTTCTTTGAGATGTGCACTGTGCACCTTTCTTGACAAGCTACAAACACCTCAGTAGTTTCATCAGTGTATCGTCATCATTTTTCTTCCTCTACTTCCCTTTTGGGTGAAGAGTACAGCAATAGAAAACAAAATGAGCAACAATAAGTCATGAACGATTACGAATTCATGATGTGCAGTTTTCTTTGTCAAGAACAAAAATTCTCATTTTGCTTTCCTTAATCCTAATAAACCTTTCACAAAATATGCCATACTTTCAGGTCTTGCCAAGCTACATGATTAATTTCAATCTTGGAGTGAGAAATCCAAAAAACTTTCCCATGTTCAAAAATAATTTAAATCCGATTCTTCTCAGAGTGGGTGAACGTCATGATGAACATGGGCCAGGGATGTATCGTCGTCGTCGACGTCGCCATTTCTATCATGATCAGCAGGATGATGTCAAAGTGCGTGAATAAAATTATTTGTTATGAGAAGTACTTGAACAGTTCAGCATAAAATGTAATGGTACATGCATAAGCTTATTATTTCCAGGTAGATAGGTATATAGACATCTAATATTTAAAGGTTGACGGTTGACTAGCGTACTATTGATGTTGAAAAGTAGTCACTAAAAAGAGAGGACAGTTTGTGGGTAGGGGGCTGTATAGAGAGAGAGAGAGCAATGGTAGCAATAATAATAAGAGCGATACAATCTTGATCACATCAAGTCGACTGTCTTCTTTTTCTCCATCGTCGTCGCTAGTTTTTTTTTATCATGAACAGTGATCCATGATGATCCATCCACATTTTTTATCCACTCTATCCACCATGTGAACTAAATCCAACCAAAAACTTACCATCTCAGACAAAAGTAGCATCTGTTTTAGACGAATAAAAATTGTAAAAACGCATGACATTTAACAACGTACATTGTACATACAACAATATTATTGCGCTGTTGTACTTTTTTGTTTCAATTGAATTGCTGCTGCTGTGAACACACAATGACTCGTTAAAAACCATGTAGACTCCTGTAAAAAAGACAAAAAGAGCTGATAATAAGAATATTACATATAGGCAGTATGCCAGTCAAAAGTTGGATGGTTGTTGATGTTTGGAAAAAAAAAGAGTTCTGAAATCAGTTGCAATTAAGATTGCTGCCAGCAGATGAAAAAAATATGCAGCAAAGTAATATATTGTGTGTTATAACGAAAAAAGGAAAATGGGATGTAGCCATATTCTCCAACATAATCCAGTGGACATTCCATGAAAAAATCTTCAGAAATAATCTCAATCTAAAGATGAGCGACATGGTTTTTAATGTGGGAAATGGGAGAAAATGTGTTTGAAAGTTGGCAAAGTGCTGCTAACTACATGTACAGGTATGTATACATTGTTATATCACTCATAAGCACTTTTTCAACTTTTTTGATTGCTGTTCATAATATAGTGCAAATGAAGGCATTTGTATTTTATCTCCAAGTTTCAGAGAAAAGAGATAGGCAGTAGTAGCATGGCACACAAATTGAGAAGGCAAAAGCGGAGCATTTATTATAAAATTAATCATAATGACCACATAAATATTATAGCATATACGATAAGTGTGTACCTATGTATATATGCAGCAGTGTTCCATATTATCTGGAAGTGGGATAAAGGGAGACTCAAGACTCGTCATCATCGTGCTCTTTTTATCAAATACTCATTTCCTCTCTCTGGATGATGGCTCTGATCGTGAACTTGGAAAAGAAATATAAAATGTGATAAATAATCTGGATGAAGGATCTCTTTAATGTCCAGTTAAATCAGCATTTTAATCCTATACAGCAATGAGTCGATATGATAATGATAATGCACGCCAGAAAATTGTAGAGTGAGACTGAAAGAAATTAAGAGGATTATCTCTGAATGTTCAAAGGAAGAAAATATTGAAAAGGATGAATGATAGGGTATTGCAGTGCTTGATTTTTGTAAGAAATTGATGATGTACGGATGGTGATGGGGGAGATGATGAAATGACATTAGTAGAGAAGGTCAATCTTGAAAAATGAAATGCTTCTTCTCAAAGAAGCCATTTCATTAGCTTTAAAAATAAAAAAATGAGGATAACGCTCTACTGATTAATTTTGTAAAAAAAACGCAGTGATTCATAATCATCAATCATCAGAACTATAATAAGTAATAATTGGTTCATTCAATCTACTGGCCAAAATCTTGGCAATTTTTCCTTAAATTTTGTTTTTGTATAAATTTGAAATGAGGGGGTTAAAGAAGCTTTATGAATTGAGTCATGCTTGAAGTGAATGTTTTTCCGACAACGTGTTCAAATCGACACTAGCAAGGAATAATATTTTTTTATAATGCAATGTGTGTATTTTTCCTTTGGAATTCGGGGTTTCAAAAAACGATCGTCAAAGATCGTCTCTTGGAGCGAGATGCCACCTAGAGATTCCCTTTTCTCCGTAATAGTAATAATAATTAGTCACATTAACCATTTGTCGGCTTCTCTGAACTTTTTACTCTTATCTTTGTCTCAGGACGACGCAACATCGTCCTGAAACAGAAATCGTGAATAATTATCATTGTCATTGCCTAGTAAATTGACAACTTCTCCCAATAATAACAATAATGCTAACTAAATGGCTGCATGTTTGAGGGGTAATATTTTATCTAAGATAGGTAGCACGTAGATACTACATGGAAGAAACTTCAAACAACATAAAAATAAAGTGAATACACATTCTCCGTGGGACTCTTTTTGTCTCTCTCTCTAACAGTGCCACTTCTTCTCCTACAACCATCACCAGAATGTATATTTTGATAATGATCAAAAAGAGACGAAATGCACAAAAGTCCTTATTATTTCCTCCGCCAAGACTGCTGCAGCAGCCATAAGGATTCCGAAGCGCCGTGCTACCACTCTGCATGTTCTTACTGGAGTAATGAAAAAAGTGAAAAAGTCGGGAATGGATGATGCCCTCCTGGGTCGGCTCTCGATATTTTTCTTAAGTGGTAAAAAATAGAGAGTACTGGACGTAGTATATATTCATATATGAAACTATAGATTGATAGCAAACACACTACTTTCATAGGAAAGTGGTGGTAGTAGTAGCCGTGAGTATGCAATGCAGTAATGATAATAATAATAATCATGTTTATCTTGCTGTTTTCTGAGGGATTCCTCTTTTTTCTCAATCGCATTACGATTTTGCTTGTTGCTCGAGAGTATAAAAGCTTGTGTGAGAAGAAAAAAGGAGTTGAAAATGTATATAGGTAGTAAGCTCTAAGCTTTTTGGGTAGCATCGTTTTCTACTCACTTATATAACATTATTAAACGTATATAGTAAATGTGTGTGATGCTCCTTTGCTGCTCCATGATCTGCATACTTAATGAGGACGAAATCACATTTTTTCACTATTTTTTCCATCCATCTTCTCCGTTTTTTATTCTCTCTTTCTTTCTTTATGGAAGGAAAAAAGAGAGGCATCATTGGAAAATTGACGAGAAATGTTTTGCTTGTTTGTTGGTGTATGTGTTGTTGTGCTATTGTAAAAATTATGATTGTACTTTACCAAGTATATAGGAGGGAAGGATTACGAACATTCTTATATAATTCTTAGAAAATAAGTGGTAATAGTAAAGTAACAGACATCGTGGCATTGATATTGATGATCCATGCGAGGTTGAGGTGATGTGAGTGTGATGCGCATACAGTATAGTGGTATATATCATGCCATGCTGCACGTTATAGTGAAATGGGTTATGCAAAGACGTGGCTGAGTAGTTGATCATGTCGTTCTTCTCTTTTTTCCATGTTTTGATAGCTTCTCTTCTCTCTTGCTTTTTGTGTGATGCATGACTCCCATCATTTATTATTAGAAAAACGTGTACCTTCTTCTCCTTCTAGTCTAGGTTTTACCATCTATCTATATATTTGAACGACAACAAAATTTAGGAATATAATCGTCATCAAAATAATTTCATTATGCTAACTACCTCACATTATTTTTACATTTTTATTTGAGATTTTATGTGTTTGCGATTGCTATCGAAAAATATTTCCACTGTCACATTTTTAAAATGTGCTGACGCTCAAGCAACAATTTCAACTTGCTCCTGGAAAATGAGCCATACCTAATGACAATGCTGCCCCACAAAAGAAGATTAATTAAAACTTACAAAAGCCTTATATTGTTTTGATCCCTAATCATTACTCGAATTCATCAGCTCAGTACCAATTTACGAAAAACTTTTCCTGTACTAATTATTTTCAAGAGGTAAAATCAATAGTTATCTTACTAAATCAACAACACACTGCGATGTAGACAGAGTCGGACTCAAGAGTGCATCTCGCAATTAGCATTACAAATTCAAATTTTTTCTTCTGATGATCACATCAAATCATTGTTAAAACGAACCTTTGAATATGATGTGGCTCAGATGCAACTCATGTCTATGTGGCCGTTCATTCGTAATAATAATGATGGTGTGCGACCCTGATGAGCGGATCGTTAAACCGGCGACCTTAATCATCCATAGTCACACCTGCTGCTCCCTTCATTCTCATCAGCCATGGAGCCAAGCAAGGAGCTCACAGTGATCACAGTAATTGTATTGCAATAATATAAATGAAAAAGACACAATTTTCTACCCTTGCATATTTCACCTGTTGCATTTTACGAGTTTTTCCGTCAATGCTAAAATTACATCACCAACCGTCATCCACACATACAAATTTCGATAGCCACGTTCATCCTCTCTTTTTTCACACTGATTACCAGATAAAACGTCTATAATAAAGTTGTGCGCATCATATCCTTTATGCTACTTTTCTTGTGCTACCCAAGTTTTTTCAATCGACGACTGAGAAAAATGTATAAAAATACACGAATAAATTTTGAGTCTCCTCTGCTGCCGCTGAGCTGTGTATTGTCATCGATTAAAGTCGGAGTGATTGCAGGTTGTCAATGTATTAATCTAATTGCAGCAGGTCAGCGAAGAAAATCCCAAACTAAAAAGCCAGCATCAGAATAAAACTGAACCCCACATTTTTTCATGCTATTTCCCTTCACATTATTATACTGGGTAGTATTCAGAGAGAATTTTAGAGGAGAAGTAAACATAAAAAAGGCATTTCATTTCTGCCCTTATACCTGCATTTACACCCCATCATTTTCATCATTCGTGCATGCATCATGCATCTACATGTATTCATCATCATCTACAAGAGCAGCAGAAAAAAGGAACAGGAGCATAATAATACCTACTGCTTAGATTGAATAATGCACACATATCATATCTTCTCCTCCTCCTCCTGTTCTTCTTCACCACCGGGAGAAAGGGATTATTTTTTGGTGATGGCATTGTTCGTAAGTATGATGAAAATGAAGCCTTTTTCCCAAAGAGCCACGCTCTTCATTGCTGCCAAAAAGTAAACTTCTAAACTTTGTTACTGCTCAGCAGCTCTCTAAGCTCACAAGAGCTCACCACCTGATATTATGATTATTCTTATATATATGGTCAGTAATTTTCTGATTTTATCAATCGTCCAACCAACACAAACTCTGTGAATTTTGTTTTTCCCGACAGCATCAGCAGCATCAGTGGCGTGGTAGAATATGATTATAGGCAATTCTTTTGATGAGGAGGATGGAAATGACGATGAGCTCAGGATATTTTTTTTTACTAATTCAGTGTACTAACACTACACAGTGATGTGTTTCCTGCTTTGCTTTTACTTTGCCGTTTCTTTGCAGGCTTAGTAATATGCATACCAACACCAACGAAAGTACATAGGAAACTTTTTGTCAGTGAGCAAAAACGCATGTTTTCAATGGAATTCTATTATCGTTGTCGTCAAAGTCAAAAGTAGCAATATAGTGTGCGCTACCTACAAACAACTCCTTCTGGTGCTTATTATTATGTATTCATATTATTGAGTGATGAACCGGATGAAAATGACTTGAGTTTTAGGCGCGGCCTTCATTTTGAACGAAGAAGTATAACAATGTACATTGCATACCTATCTGTACATTTTTGCTTAACTTTCTTTCTCGCCTTTGCATTAACAATTTTGATTGTTACCTTCTTAAATTGTTAATCTGATAAATTTTCAAATATTGTCATGATTTAGAGTTCGTTTAACAGCCTTGCAGACGAGGTATATGCCTCTTTGCTCATAATTTGATTTTGGTTTATTATTGTTATTATTTATTTTTATTTACTGTTTATTATTATCGGGTGGAAAGGGTACGATGATGATGATCAAGTTGGGTTTTTGTTATGATGACGGAGGATGGGATATTGGCAATAGATCTTGGCCAGAGATTAGCTCGAAGACAGCAGATAATTCTCACCAAAACGAAAAGAAGCTAGCGAGTTTTCATCCCCCTCGTCTTCGTTAAAAAGTTTCTTTCTCTCTTGGTTATACGTTGTGCCGATTGGAATGTGCTCTCTATTATGAGCTCATCATCATCTACTTCGTTGTCGTGATCTGATCACCATCATTTTTGCACCAGTTTACTTACTCATCCTCCACTTGACATTTCACCTTCTCACTGATTTATCATCGCCCAGCAAATACCATGCCTATATATTTTAGGGCTTCTGTTCTGCTTGCTATATGTGTACATATCATTTTTATTGACTATGCCTGCCTACCTATTTAGATTGCACCTTGATAATAGCAAGTAAGAGAAAGAATTTATCACCAAGTTGAGGAAATTTGTGGTCAGGTCCCTACTACAGATTATACTTCTGAAATGTGCAAAGCGCAATGGCTGTCTGATTTACAGAAAGCATTTTCTCTTGTCTAGATAGGGAGGTTACTCCGTATATAATACCCTACACGACGACAGTTACGCCATCATCTCTTGCATAAAATGGGATATTATATGGGGTGTGGGATATAGTGGTAATAATAAGCAATAATTTTCTTTTTCATGTGAAAGCGATCATCATCAAGAAGAGCAGCAGCAACAACAGAGAGTGTAATAATTTTCTAAAGAATTTTTTCCCTGATTATTATTAAACGGTTGCTCCTTCTTCCCCATTTTATTTGCTTCTCTGAATGAAAACCGTCAATTAAGTGTGCTGTTGTCAGCGGTGGCATGGATGATGAGGCACGACCTTTATAATATGAGCATAGCAATACACAGAGAAAGGCATTTTGATTTTTTAGCATGCAAGTATAAATATTTATAATACTATGGCCAAGAGCCGTGAGTGACCACAAAGAGTGTTGATCAAAAAAGGTGTATAATACGTTGTATGAGAATAAAGGGGTCATTAAAAAAGTGCCATGCCATGCCACGCCACACCATACTGTAATAACAACGAAGACGATGAGAGAGAAGGAGGAGGATTAAGATTAAATGTATAACTATTTGGTGTTCATTGGATTCATTTCACTTGATTTTTTAAAGAGACGACGGGAAAAACTAAAGAGACGAACTACCTGATGTTGGATTATATTGGGATAAGATAAGCAGAAGAAAATGGATAAAAAAACAAAATGGGAATGATGCGGTGATTGCTGTGGCAGGGAATAATCATCACAGTTTGTAGTAGTCAGTCAGTCAGCGTGGCATGGCATGCATCAGTCAGATCACAAGTCAGGTTGAATCGTAATAGTTGCACGGATTAGATAGATGGGTATATTTTATGATTCACACATAGAGAGAGAGAGGCTCCGTGTTGTTGGGATGCATGAGCAGTGGGCGGAATGTTTTAGCAGCTCAAATAATAGTAGCAGTAATAATAATAATGGCAGGAAAGAGAAAGAGGTAGTAGTAGCCTTGTCCTCTCTGCTTCTGCTTCAGAAGCATTGTGGAATTGTATTTTTCCCTTCATCCTTCTCTCTCATCATCATCCTCCTCATCATTTCATTTTGATGATCGTCCTCATCACAACAATCAAAATCATCAAGCAAAAATGTAATCAGAAGGAGAAAACTTTTTTTTCTTCATCATTTTATTTAAAATATAAAAAAAAGTCCTCAATTGCTTCTTTCTTCGAGCATCTCTGAATCTGAAATGAAATGTGTATTATGAGCCCCCAAGGGGCATTTAAAGAATAAAAGTAGAGAACAGAAGCTGTGCACTTGTAAAGAGACGACCAAGGCAAACAGAGAGTCCCTTTTGCAACATCAACAATCATCGTCATCTTCATGATTGTTGTTATTACGTATTACTAAGGAAAAAGGTCCGTTTTAATCCCAACACCAACACAGATTCCTATGCCACACGGCATTTTTGACAAGGCATACTAAAAGGATGGTCGCTTGAAGAGCCGTCGTTTCGATGATCATCCAATAGAAATCCCCCCTTTGAGTAGTGGCGTATATTGGCAAAAATATATGTGTTTTGGTGTAGTCGTCGTATCTTTTATGACGTTCGTCCACTCGTCCGCATCTCACATTAGAAGTAACCAACAAAACTATTATTCACTCTCAGCAGCAGCAGACAGACAGAGGCAATATAATCTACTACACACAGCTCCTCTATTTTTTAGTTACTTTTTTTCCTTCTTTCTTTTTTCTTGGGGGCTGGGTCACAAGCAGCAGCAACATAGGTACACAAAGAAAATTAAGAAGATGCGGACAAGAGATGAATACTAAGCAGTTGGTCAAAAAATATTATTTTAAAAACTCTTTATTTCTGCTTGAACGAATAGAAAAAGACTATATAGATAAAAGACGGCAGAGACGAACGAAAATCATTATATTGCCGATTCCTTGAAAACTATGTATATATATTTCTCCTTCTCTCGGCCCTGACATTTTTTTCTCAGACTCCGTTGCTTTTACGGCTTTTTCTCTTTGCTGAGCTTGTTCGGCTGTACAATTTGATTGATACTAGATGTGATGGTGGTGGGTGACCAGCAACGAAAATAATAATAATAAGGCTCACCAATTTACCATATCATATCGTAATCATCGTGCAGTGCATGCATATCAGCTCTCTCTCTCTCTCTTCTAAATGAAAAGGCTTTTTCAGCGAAATTTAGATAAGAAGACGAAATTGTGTCTGCTTTTCTTTTCCTCCTTCTTCTCTGTTACTTTTTCTAGATAAAATGGTACATTGTTGTAAATGCCTATATAGAGTAAAGCCTACCCACATTATCATCTACTTTTTTTCTCTTCTTTGGTGCTGTTACATGTACACTTTATTATCCCTTTGAGCGGACAAAACTGTTATTATTACTTTGCTGCTGTCGTGGCGGAGGTGACTGGTGCTGATGGTGGCATGGGATTGTGTGGCAGCAGTGCCGATTATTGATGCATTGTTGTTGCTCCCCTCAATACATAATGCATGCACTTGATCATTAGCAGGAGCAACAAGTGACTCCATTGTTGACTATTAAAGTCTTTTTTAAAGATATGCAGCAACAGATTTGCATTTTCTTCTGGGACAGGAGCTCGTCTATGCACTAATCCGTTTAGAAGCTGAAGCAATTCTCTCCAAAATGTTCATTCCTTCAGATTAAGCTCACATCGCTCTTCTTCTTCATCATCATTATATGATGTACTGCTAAAATAATCTCATGCTCTTGCACAGGTATTGATCACTTTTTATGTGTACAAGAAGTACTTTTCAAATACTCATGCATACTAATATTCATTTATGTATCTGCTCCGGCCATCTATCATTCATGTTGTTACATTGATGCCGCTGCTTAGCTGCTCCTTTTATTTCAGGCATTAATAAAAAAATTACAAGAGAGAGAAAAAAATGGATTATTATTATGATCATCATCGTCATCATGATTACTATTATATTTTGTACAATGCGATTATAAAATAGTTTCTTTTGTGCATACCTAATAAAAGAGTAGAGCAAAGCAAAAGTAGTGTTTTGTGGGGGTATAGAGTGTGTGATCACCACTGATCAAGATGCAAAAAGAAGCTGTGAGCTGAACTTTTCAAGTGGAGAATGCAGTTACTTTATTTATGTGATCTCTGCACAGCTACTATTATCAAATATAAAAAAACGCTTTAAAAATTCTGCTGCTGCTGCTGTTGATGCTGATCACGATAGGAGAAAATAAAGGTGTGGCGTGTGTGTACTTTCAGTCACTGTGTGATCATTTGTAAAGCCAATGCACAGCTATAATATGCATCCATTGCATGGCCGAAGAGAGGATCATCATAATGGCAGAAAAGTGAATTCTTTCAAATTTTAATGAGCAGATTTCTATGCAGCAAAAATCTAATAAGATCAATTGTCTTTTGAGATGATGATGGTCATCGTCAGCCCCATCAAAATGAACGTTTTTTCTCAGCACCTACATCCTATCTAAAATAAATACCTATCTAGTAGACAATTTGGATGTGAGCGATGATGCAAAAAATAAATAAATAAAAGCAATAAAAAAGGATTATCTTCAGATCAAAAAGAAAATGCTTACCCCAACCACCACCATTTATACATTGTGATCTTGATTAGAATATGGCAAACGAAGAGAGCAGAATAAGTACTACCTATAGAACATTCCGTGATGTGATGGTCGTCGTCACCACCGATTCCTCGTTTTTCTCTTCTACAAAGCCAATTTTATGATCAGAATAAAGTAAATCCTGCTTACGGCTTTCCATTGCACTGCTGCTGCTGCTACCAGGTAAAAGAAAACCTAGGAAAAGCAGAGAAGCTGTTATCTTTATATGCTCCGCTCCTGGCGATTATATAAAAACAAGCAAAAGTTATTCCTCTACTTTAAATTGCTAACTATTTATTATGGTTGAACCATTATCATCTTTTTCTTTTCCTATTGTTCGACGAATGGGTGGATGAACGGGAGAATATCGATACACAAATGAATTGCTTCTCTTGAAAAAAAACGAATGTTTGGTTTTTTGTTGGCCATGCTTTATTTCAAAAGATATTTTTCTATGCAAATAAGTACGTTCTTAACATGCCAAAACACTGCATGCACATGCGTGTGCTTTTCGTCTGTCTTCGTTCAGAAAAATGTGCCTCTCCTTATGTAGGCATGTAACTTAATACTCTTGTACTGTTACCACTAATGCCGTCCCTCTTACTGCATTGTTAAAAATGTAAAAGCATTTTCTCATTGATTCCTTTTATTTCCTTTTTTTCTGTCGATGATCATTATTGAAAGAATTGAGACTACTTTGATGGCTTTCATAAATCTGCACGGTTTGGCTGATGTGTTGCTGCTTCTCCAACAACAAGTGATCATTATGAAAACAGTGTGTAGAACAGCAAATAAGAAAGAGCAACAGGTTGCTTGCGTGTGTGCAAACAATGTTTACTGCTTCTGATCATTTCAGGCATAAAGGCATGTTGTGTTTTTTTGCGTATAGATATATGTAGATTGAATGTTATTCAATACCAAAAATGATTATCAATTATATTATGTGAATTGAATGGAGTATGCACAAAAAATCCCTTTGTTTGCATATTTTTAAAATGGTAATCAGAAGCGAGTAGTGTGCATATCTTAGCCAAAAAGGTCATATCTGCTACTTGCTTTTAGCTACTGATGATGATATTAAAAAGGATTAGAATCTGACTATAATGCCAATTATCGCTACTGATGCGACTGCTGTGTAGCAAAGCTGTTTATAGTCGATGTAGGTGGGTAGACGTACATCGTACAAATCGTCTAACTTCACACTAACACTATGCTATTAGGAACATTCATTAGGCGCAATTAATGGCAATTTTACATTAGTTTTGTGATTTTGGAGACAGTTTTCTTGTGCTTTTTATTCTGTTCTGCATTAATATTACGAAAGTGGCAAAGTAATGTGCTCAATTTACGTGCTCCCAATTTATTTGAAGCTTCTCCACTATTGTGATTATAATGCGTAGTATTATGTGACCATCAATCCTTTATAATTAAATTTTTGGCAATCGCGAGTCCTCACCCTCAATTTCTCGAAAATATTCCAAATATTTTGGCTGCTGCCTACTTTCTACTCTAGTTTAATTAACTCATTTTTAACTTGAGATTTTTATGGATTAAAATATGTAACCAAAACTAATACATTATTCATTCTGACCAAAAGATAAACTTGAGCTTGGGTCATTTTTAAAACAATCTGAAACATAAATTTTCGGAGATGGACTATGTATCAATGAAGTCTTGTTTTTAAACAATTTATTTGAGACATATTTGGTTTGATACACTATTACAAAACACCTATGTTTCTGCTTTTTCCAGAGAAGATTTACTGTTTCTTCTTTAAAAAGCATATTATTTATTGTTAATAAGCATACAGTAGTGTAGCCAGCAGTTTTTAACGCTTACGCAAAAAAGAAAACGTTCGATAATTGTATCACTAATGCAATGGTAAACCTTTTAATCATTGTCGCGGTACTACTTTATTAACTTTAAACTATTTAACACAATATGCAGTTTAATTACGTTACGTAGAATGCAATGGTTCAAGTTGTCTTGGTATCTTTACATCCGCATAGTGGTAGTGGTATACGTATGCAAGCATTTTTCTGAACGTTCCGCATGAAAAAGTACAACAAGGAAAATATCCCGGAAGCCATGCTATACTTACTTAGTTAATGTTGATGTAATAACTCTTGAACAGTGTGGTGTATCACTGGAATCTTGCGCCTCATTCGAAAACGTTATTTTTGCCTTCATCCATCCGGGACCTGCAATATTAAAGCCCACAACACACAAAAACACGTAATTCTCAATGTGACATTGGCATCAACAACTACATCAACTAAACTTGCTGGCAAAGTGACTTGATTTAATTTTTACCAAATTATCATGCAAACATAATAATCCTACTAATACATACATAATTTAATTAAAATTTCAATCAAGCGCATCAGGTATACACATTACGTCATGCACATTAGTCATGCAGTCAAACGGAACACTTAGAAAATGTTCTATATAAGTCTAGTCACCTAAAAAATCTAAAAGTTCAATTTCTCTCCATTTTTCAATCAGTGCTTAAATTAGTGTCGGTTAGTGACGAAGGTGGTAGAAAACAACATAAGATATTGCGTTTTCAACGTGTTGCGTTGACTCGGTCAAAAACTTGCCCTGAAGCAGAAACAGCACAACACATAGGTACACATTATTTGTTGAAGTAGAATTGCATTTGGCATTAAATGATCGCCACATACCACCATGAGAGAATAATCATCCACATGTCTATGCTCAACCACAACTAATATTTATTACCCACCAAGCTCTCTAAAATACAAAAGTGTATATTATTTTATAGAATTTCTGTAGAGATAAGCAAATTCTGGGAAAAGCTACACTTACGGCATGGCACAGCACAAGCACTTGTAAAGTGCAGGTAAGGGAAAGAGAAAGAAGAATCAACAGAGAATAAAAATGATCAGTAAGTCAGTAAACCAAGCAAACAAGGCAAGCATGTACAAAAATCTACATCCACCCTCACTCCAATCACATTTTTATATTCAAGTCTGTCTTCTATGCGCCGTCGTCATCATCAGCTAACAAACATTTCAGCTATCCATCTCTAGACATGGCCATCGCCTAACATAACTTACATCACACAAACAACATGATGACGACTTACAATGATGATCAAGGAACGGCAAACACGGCAAAACAACAGCTAAAATTTAATACGCGATCTACATGCAAAAATTGTACCACGAAAAGTGACAGCCCTATGCACCAATCTTCATCATGCTCCTTTCTAACTGTTCATTAACAACAAATAATGTAATGTAGTGGCATTTCTCCGAGAGCGGGGTACAAAGAAGGCAAGATATGCACGTAGAGAAAGAGACAATGAAAAAAATCGTAGGCAGTTTGGCTTTTCTGAAAGATTGGATTGGGAAAATATTACATGGCGGGTATGCATTAATGCATTCACATTATGCATACATATACTCTCAGCAAAGCCATCATTTTAGTCGCCAGCAATAATAATAAGTAACCATGATGATGCGGCATGCCCGCGTGTAATGCACACACATGATACATACAAACATCGTGGTACATGGCCTTTTCATCCTTATAAAAAAGATGGGAGAAAAAAAAGAACCGTTTTATTTTGATGACCATTATCATCATCGTGATTTTTTTCTGTAAAGCATTTGTTCTCTGCTTCTTGAGATGTTGGTCAGCTCAAGAAAAGAAATTAGCAATTTTGATGATGATGGTAGTGGTGGTGGCGGTAGAGTGGCAAATGGCATTGCATACATAATATTATTTGACGAGGCATATATACAGATAACTTTGCACAAAGTACGTAGTCCCCTCCTCTGCTAATTTACCATTTTTCATGAATGGATCACCTATTATTATAAACGAAAATCTGAGAAAGCAAATCACGCATTTTTATTGTGTCTATTAACTAAACTAAGTATTTAAATATGGTGACGTGCATCATACATGTAAGTAGGTAGGTACATTAGCAATTTTGATTATATGCCGAGTGAAGAAGAACGAATTAAAAAGCAACGGTTATCTTATTTTTCATTCTTTCTTCGTCAGTCTCAGTGTAGATATATGAAAAAGCATGATTTAAGCAGGTATAGATATATAATATCCGTTTTCGGTAAGCTCAGCGAGCTAAATAGCATCCCTCTTGTTCTCGCACTTTCTTTCACACACTTATTTTCTTGCTATTTAATCATATTGTTGTGCAAAAGAAATAAAGAGTATACTGAACATAAATACAATGAAATCCATTATCATGATCCTGTGTACTTCTTTCTTTTAACATGATTCATCTTGTCGATTTTTAAAAAAATCATTATTTGTCTTGCATTTAATTTCCCCTTTCTCTGTGATTCCCTGTACGTGTGAATCCCTGACCTGGCCAGTCAAAATTCTTTCCCATGGACAGAAACGAAAAAAATTCGGACATTACTTCTACTATATACATGTATGATGATCATGATAAAAGCATTCATTGTGTTGTGAATGCTTGTTGTATTTATTTATGCATGATATCATGAAATGAAATGATTATTATTATTATGGTGAATCATCATCAAGAAAAGAGCATTAAAAAGAGAGTCCCCTGAAGCGACAATGCAAAGAGACAACAACAATCGAACACAATAAAATGTTCGTGTCCTGTATAGCTCTACTGACTCTCTCTTTCCAGAACAAGTTTCTTGTTTACCGAGATGATTTTTATAAAAATCGGACAGAAAGAGAAAAAATCGGATATTGTGCATATATGATGATATAACAATCTTCAAAACAATGAGGATCTCTTGGAAGGGTGAAAAAGTGGCACGTAGCCTTTGGCTCCCATGACTGGGATGTACATTATTGTAGATGTATCGTAATGTGGCCAAAAGGGCAGCTGAAGTCTCACAAAACAAAAATAAAAATGTTTTTCTGACAAAAAAGTGAAAAAATGTGAGCTTCCATTTGTACGAGTAGTAAAGAGGATCGGAGAAAAGAGGGGAATTGGGGTCAGCAGACTCAGCAGAGCCAGGAATATACTTTGAATACAATGAAATGAGGGAGATGAGATGATGAATGAATGAGAATAGTAAATGGTGTTGGTGGTGGTGGCGATGGTCATCATTAAATATCATTGCAATGCGAGGATTTGAATTTCATGGGAACTCTGAACTTCCCCTTTTGCTCTTTTTCCCGGAGCATTAAAAGAGAAGCCCTTTTGACCACATTTTTATTTTGCTGGCCATTCAACACACAAATGGAGGAATGGAAAGAGTACTAGGGCAGTGGAGCTCATTTGCATATCATTTCATGCTTAGTCACTCTTTTAACCCTTTTCCCCTCTCTTTCGTTCAATGAAGATGATGATGATGACGGAGATGTTGATCAAGTTCAAACCATTTTCCTCATT
>JAQIXW010000961.1:0-22774 GCA_034700685.1 Willowsia buskii
AGAAATTGAAGGAGTTGACCCAGGAAGCTGAAAATCAATAGGCTTCTTTCTCGGGTCACAAGGAACCTTCACACAAATTTTCAGCCAAATCGAATTAAGCGTTCGACAGTTATCGCGTTCACAGACATCCATCCATCCATACATACAGACGTTCGTTCATCCACTCCCCCACCCATCATTCTCATAAGTCACCATAGATGGCGCCTAATAAATCCATAAACATGATATCCCCTTCAGCAGTGCAACCAAATTCCTATAAGCCTTTTGGGCATCTTTACATGATATTCTGAAAAGAAAGGCGTGAGTGTGCTGTTCCTTTCAGAAATGCATCACAAAATGCCAGAGTGCAGCCAGCAGTCTGACCTTTACACTTTTATCCGTAGTAATGTGGTTTGCGGTACCTAACTAACAGCCATATGGCACCAAAAAAGACTCAGATGGAATGGAAATAAGAAGACAGAACACATCTGTTGGAACTTTGTAGGGTGGACTAGTGATACTATAGGTATATAAATTTTTTGATATGTTTTAGCTGGCTATTTTGCTGATGCAAGACTTAGTTGTTTGTACATTGCATGGAATAATATGAGCTGATACGAGGTGAAGCAAGTACAAGGAAACGTCATAAAGGATTTTTGTCTTTCGTCTTGTTTACGACTCTTGATTAGCACTTGTTCAGATTGGAATGTAGTACGGCACACAAAGTGTCAAAGATGAATTATACAATTATGATGATGATATGAATAAAATAATGATGAGGAGGATGTGGAATTGAAGGTACCTCTTCCACTTGCTGCTCGCTCAAAGAGCACGACACACTTGACCAGTTTTGCTTGAGCATAAAAAAGTCTTGACTTGACTATCAGAGAGAAGAGTCATTCGTCGTCGTAAAATAATGGTCCTTTTCAAATAAAGCAAGGTTACACTACCACCAATTCTTTAGTTCTTCTTCACACAGCAACCAATATCCAATCCACTTTATCGCGAAGGGATTGATTGAATGCCTGACTACTTCATACGCAAACATTATGTGATGACTGCTTTTGTCTATAGTACTGAGTACTGACTGGCTTCATTTCTTATGGTGACCAATGTATTGTTTCACTCTCTGTCTGCGTTTCTACCAAATAATAATTATCAATAATTTTGCATTCTACTTTGGACTTGTGTATAGTCTATTACAGTGACCAATGGTAAACTTTGTATGCATGTGTATTACAGTTTTTTTGACCTTGCAGGTAGGACCCTGGCTTGTCTCACCTGTCCATCCGTATCCGCTCCAACAACAGTAACACCACACAAACTGCAGCAAAAACAACAACAAATAATAATAATATGACTACTAAAAAAGAATAGCAGCTCTCACGCAATATCATATTCCTTGATTCCTCCTTGTTCTGCCGATGATAGTTGGTGGTGATGTTGTTGGAGCTGGCGATAAAACTGTGAGCTCACTCCAAATTTTATCTACAACCTTTTTTCCACTTACTCCTTCCATATCAGCTAAAATACCTCTCTATCAAAGTCATTAATCGTCGTATCTCATTTTCTGTATAACATGCGACATTCACCGAAGGTAATCAATACCAAAGACACGCATCTTAAGTGACAATGATTACCTTTACCTAACAACAAAACGCAGCATTAAAAGCCCAACCACTCCTCCGTCTCCTTAAACCTTACAAGCAAAATATTGTTCGACAGAGCTGCAAGCTCCAAGTTCAATCAATCAATTATTTACAAGAATAAAAAATAAATAAATTATTAAAATTTCTGTCTGTTAATGAATTGAGGATGACTTGACTATTTTGACACTTGGCAGTGCGCCTCTCTCTCTTTCCCTCGCTCTCCTTCTATTTCTCATTGCTTGTGTTGCATTTAAAATTATTTTTAAAGACAAAATGGCGTGCAGAGCTAATTTATTATGCACCGTTGTGGTCAGCGGCAGAGATACCTAGTCGGAGTGACCACAGGTGCTGCACATCTTAGAGAATGGCTAATATGATTATTATGTATGTAGACAAGCGAAAAACGATTACGTTATGATAATGAGCTCAAGGCTCTTTTCATAATCAGCGTCAGAAATACCAGCATTATATAATATCATTCGCGTCCCAGCGGCAGCATCTCACCGTCAACTATAATCATTATTAACAGCAGAGCTACGAACTTTACAAAACAAAGTTGACATAATTATCTTTTTTTTTCTGTGGTGGTGGATGGTGGCGGTTAACACCACACTACACAAAAAATGCAATGCACATTTGCATACTAACCTTAAAGTTGTATGCAAACAAAATATATTATGCAGCTGCAAAGCCCTTTAATCAGATCATCAGAAAAGATGCCGATAATTTTCGCTTTTTGTTGATCATGAATTAGTCATTGCAACAGTGCAGTGGTCAGTGTGGGGGTGATAATTATTTATTTGCATTTTCTTTGTATTGTCGCGTCGTACTATTATAACGGCTACCTTTTGCAGGAGTGATATGTGTGTAAGCTAAATGGATAAAAACGAATGAAAGAGATGAAGCAATGCTTCTGTTCTCATCTTCTTTGTCATGAGCCATACTAGCCGCACGTACACATTGCCGGGCTGAAGACAAACAAACAAGGTTATAAATAAACAAAATTTTCTAAAATGTTTAGAAGCGAGGACGACGAACGAGGATGCAAAGTTTTTCATTTCACTTTCAATTGTGGCGACGATGAGAAGATTCTTGCTGTGATGATGATGGAATGCAGTTGAAGTTGTAGGAGTTCTTCGATTAATCTTGGGAGATGTTAGCTTTTCCTCTATCCGGCAGTCGGAGCGGACTAAGATGGATTTTTCTATTTGACTTGAAGAAAAAGAAGAACGGGAAGGAAAACAATGTAATGAAAATGCAAGGAATGCCTTTGGGCGCATTCACGGCGATGATGACGATGAGCACGGAGATGGACTGCAACAGCAACACTATCAGCGAGCAAAAATATTTTTCTCTTTCAAATGAGCCATGCACTGCATACAAATAAACACATAAAACATTGTTCTGTGATGATGATGATGATCTGCAGCAACATGGCATGACTAGGATGAGCAGCACAACAATGGCAATTAAAAAAGTTGACTAAAGATGCAGTACACTATAGACGCAGTGGTCGTGGTGGTGAGCACTTGGGTTAAATACGAGGTGGAGTGAATGCCATTAGCCATATTAGCCGGATAGCTACCAATGTTTACAGCTCATCAGCCATCAGCAGCAGCAAATTCAGTAAACGGCAGTTGTTTCTCCGTGCGTGATTTGTTGCCTTGCTCGACATCAACAATTGCTTACTTATGTGCTTTGTTAAAAAGAAGACGGAGATGGAAGAATAACCGAGGATAAAAAATACCGACTCGCTTTTTTATTTCTTTATTGTTGAGTTGAAGACCAGTGTGTGCAGTGGAGGGCTAACGACGATTGTTGAGTGAGAGAAGGAGGAAGAACGAGTAGTTGTTGCATTGTTGCCTGAGTGTGTGGTTTCCTTCCTTCCTCACACCACAAAAGCCTGACATGCTGCAAACTGCACTACACCTCTCTCACTCGCGCATGTTGACAGTTATGGATTCTCACAGGGTTATGTAACGACCAAGCGGAAATTAATAATTTTAGAACTCCTCTTTTTGATAACTGCAAGGTCTTCATAATATGCTTAACCGCAGCTGCATTCACAAAACTCTACCAGAGTAAAATGCTAACAATGCAGGTGACTAGGTGACTTTGATGAATTATTGGACAGAATGCGCATCATGACCATTCCAAAACAATGCAATCCGATATCCACCATGCAATAAAAATGGACTTTTTATCTTGTCATCGTAATCGTTATTTTTTATTAAATGCTTAAATGTCTTTTTTTATTAGGACTTGTTGGATTAAGATGATGGTGGAGTGTAGGGCTTGGTCTCGCTGCATTGAGTCTTGGTCAACCAGGTAATAATAGTGTACGTGGTTGTAGGCGCGTAAGCATCAAAAACCTACAACCAACCAACCAAGCGATATGTACTTGCCATGCCACAACAATGGGAGATGAACGTTTCAATTTTGTTTAAAGGAACCATTCTCTTATCGTCTCCTTCTTTGTATTATTTTTTCCTCGACTAATTGGTTTGCAGATAACTCAATTCAACTCTTTTTTCTCTCTTTTGCACTTTTATTTTTTATTCCGTAGTTACATCATTATTAGCATTTTTGATTTCGATACACTATAGCCATTTATTATTATTGTTGTATAACTGTTACTTCTGCTAATGAGATGCTGGACCAAGAAGGATATAATCATTGTCGATGGATATAATAACATCACATCAATGAATGCTTGTATACTTAACAATGGCGATCATGTGAAAAAAATCCTCATTATTATAAGGAATTCGAATAAAATTCCCTTCTCCTATTTTAAAAGTGAAATAATGAATAATTATTAGCTGCTTTGTGGGTGCAGAGGAGAGAGAATGAAGTGTGGAATATAAACAAAAGAAATAGATGGTTAAAAGTATTATTGAGCAGCACTGGCTGATATTGTATAGTTTGGTGGAACGCTACTACACTACTGTTGAACAATAAGTTAGCTTTCGGCAATTCTATTTCCATTGTTGAAAATGCTCAGTGCATTACAGCTACAACAATGTACCATGCTACCATGCACCTTTCTTGGTAGCGCCATTGCCACAGTATCTTTAGTGCGACCTTGTCACAACAATCTCAATTATTTTACACTAAAGCTACATGTAAATGTTATGCCATCAACCTGTCTTCTATTTGCCCAGCTACGAGACTACTATTTTTTCAATTACGTGAACAATCAACGAATAATAAAAAGCACGAAACAGCAGTAATATTTGAGAATTGCAGTAGCAGAGACTATTTTTTGACTACAGCTTCTTCTCTTGTATAATTTGGTTTCGCTAGCCAATTTAGTGTGGAAAATTCACAATTAAATAATGCCATTAAAATATTGACCAACAATGGCAATAATAATATACAATTATCATGGAATGCATTGACGTTCAACATCGGAGTGTGCACTAATGAATGCTTATTGACTTGTAAAACAGAAGAAAAAAGTTATGAAAAGTAGTTGTTTTGCTGGTTATACTGGTGGTAATTTGATCATTGCTGATTAATTGGCTAGCTAATCGTCAGTCAAGTTAATAACCCATACCACGGTAAGTTAGCTTATGTAATATAGTGGCCGTCAATATGTTGCTTTTGAGCTGCTGACATTAAGAAAGATGAAACGGTGCTAATTGCATGGTTCAATGAGTTCTCAGCAATTCTTTTACAGTCAGTCATGTTAGCTCAGTGATTGTTTTACTTGAAGAATGAAACAGATTAGTTGGTAGGTACGTAATACGCAATGATAATAAATGTGTTCTTTTTTTCAATTAAAGTAAGGCAATGTTCCGTCAAAAGCTTACATAGGTATTTGTATGTATATTACACTTATACACCCCCACGACAAGATAAAACTTGCACGTTTGAATAACTGATATGCTGTGAGGTGTAAAACGTGCTTAGCTGAACTCTTCAGGACTAAGGAATTTGGAATTCCGTTCGGAAAACAAATAAAATATTTTGGATTTTTATCATACTTTTATAGCATCTCTTGTCATTTTGATCCGGGTAAATAAATATGTTGCTGTTGTTATCATGATAAGGCATGTGTCAAACGTCTAGTGTCAAAAATGCCAATCACTTTTGTTTATCATGCTTAGCTAGCTACAGAGATTTTGATGCTGAATGAAGGTGCAAAGTCGGTAGTGAGATTGCGATAAGCTGATTTCGTGAGCCGAAAGGATATCGCATATGTGCTTTAATATAGTGCATACATACAAAAATACAATGTACATATGCATATAAAAGATCAAATTATTGAGATGACGAAGACTTTAAGTTCACATTGTTATTTTTCGCGTTTTTCAGGTACATTATTGTAACTAAAATAGACACATTGTCGGCTGAAAATGGCAATAAGAGAAGATGCTGTGAATAGTGGAGTATACGTTGATGATAATGGTAGAAAGACAGCTAGAGTTAGTACAGATGTGTTCTGTTGGATCATCAGATCAGATCCTTGTTCATTTTTTGGTTCGTTCGTTGGATTACTTTAAAAACCTACTTTTGCTCAGTGTATCAAGGTTGAAGCAGACTGACTTGCTGCTCAATAAACTCTAAGCGCATTGCATTGTTGTCATTTTTGGTTGTTGGTGTTGCTATTTGATTGTAACAAGTAATAAGATTTGTGTGTATCAAAAGAGCATGCATAAGCATAAGATATTGTACTGTCTTATAAGTAAACGAGCATCTTTGTAGTTGAGAGTATGAATGTGATGTGACATGATCTTCAGCTCAGCAGCAGAGAGAAGCGAAGATATCGCGAGCACATTGCATTTAGCAGCAACAATGGAAAGATTATTATGACGATGGAATCAGGTACTACCTCTTTTTCACTCTCATCTCAACCAACATTTTGTTTTTTATTGCTCCTGGGATTGTACTCGTATTTAGATTTTATTATTTTTATTGGCTTCAGTAGTTTAAGGTTTTTCGCCGTGTGCCTTTTGCTCGCACTCCCTACCCATCTATATAGGTATGTACATAATGTACCTACCTCCAACATCAACAATAAAATGAATTATTCGTTTTTGCCTGTCCGAGATAAAACTCACTTAGAAGAGAAGCTTGTATTGTTGCTTTTTTGCTCATGTGTGTGCTGGCTGGTCACCTTGTCTAGCAAGTTTGATGTCTGTCTGCTAGTGTGTTGGTCTGTGTGTGTGCACATCAGCCCAAGTTTAGTAAGTTAGTGTAGTAATAGGTAATCAACTTTTAGCTGAAGATGCAAACTCAAACAGGTAGCAGCTAAGTCCAATAATCCATTTTTGAGTTTTGTTGTGACTCTTCAAGCCAGCAGCACACGGATCGACGACGATGCAAAGCAGCAGGCTAACAATCATCGCGTTTCATTTCAAGCAAGCAACAATAGCGAGTATCTATCTTGCAAGCGAGTAAATGATTCTTTATTGCAATATTGCTCTTTGCATCTTTATGCTTTTCAAAAATGCAATCATACGAATTAAATGAACGTGGCTTCTCAAATGCATAAAAAATACCATCAAAAGAGAATTAAAACGCGTATGCTTGATACAAAGTATAAGTTACAAAATACTGGATTTTTTACCTGACTTGTTGTTAGACTTTTTTATTACTAGGCATACATATGCCATTCCATTTACCTGTCTACCTATCTATTCAAAGCATGCCAGGGCCATGTTTTCTCTGAAACACACATTTGACTCATAGTATGCCTTTTTCATTGTTATCAATCTTCCTCTCGAATCTAAAAAATCGAATCTGTTAGAGTTGTGTCCTGTTCTGGTGCTTCTATTTTAACTTCTACGAGCTTTGTGAGAGATGAAATCAAGAGTTTGCTCTACTCTAGTAAAGTTGCTCTCAATTTATTTGGTTGGGGAATAGTGGTGATGATGATGATCAAGAATTTATGAGACATTGGTAAAATAAAAACCCTTAAAAGCTTTTCATCGAAGAAAGTCAACGAAATGCCCATAAGTGACCAACAAACCATAAATAGGAAGCATTTGTATTTTTCAAACGTGGATGCGTAGAGATACGCGTTTCACAAAACGTTATTGAAAATGAATTACGATTTTTTAGTGACATTCTTGTATTACGTTTTAGGATATCAGGCAATAATGGGGCGTTTTAGGACCCAGGATAAACCGTTTAGCACTGTATATAGGGCCTTACACATGTGGATGTGGCTAAAAGTGACCATATAGTAATGATAATGTAATTGCGGATGATCCCTAAAGAGTTTGTGCTCTAAATACTCCCACTACTAAAGCTACTATGGGCTGTATAAGCGGATTTTATTCCTAGAAATGAGAGTTATGATGATCAGCAGGAGTGGCAGCACTGCTGGAGATTTTTAACTTTTCAAGTAGTAGAGTGTGTGTTATGTCAGTCCAGTGGACTCTCAGTGTGTTGCTACTACTACTGGATAAAAGAAGATTACAAAGCCGAGAAAATATGACTCACACAAATCAGCAGAACAACAGTTCCAGCAGAAGGCTTTCAGCCTAATGATAATAGATTGCCCTTATCCCACTGCTTTATACTCATCTCCGAATTTACGCTGCAATTATTTGTTTTTTATTACAAACGTTTTTAATTCTGCAATGATGATTCCATGCAGAGTGTACATGATTATGAGTGGAGTGAGTACTGATAGTGAGGAACTGGTGAACAACAATACATTAATTTTTAATGCGACTTATGCATGATCATGTTCATGATGACAGATGCACGACTATTATGACATGAGAGGATGATGACAGATAAAAAAGCAACAACACAAAAGAATGGAGAACACGCCACACACATTCAGCACAAAAAGTTAACCGAGGAAAATAATCATGAGTACAAAACGTTCACTGACTGACTCTGGAAAAAAAAAGTTGAACAAAACGACGCAAATTATTGTAGATTGAGAGAGAATGATGATGGATCTATATTTAAGCGTTGACTTGACTACTTACTTGATGCTCCTGCTGCAGATGAGGTAGAAAGTGCAGCAAGTCAAGTTTGAAAAGGTTGGGGTAGCAACAACAGCTTCGTCGGAGTTGGTCAGTTATTTTACGTAATGGTCAATGATTAAAAAATAGTTTATATGCAGTGACACACCGGAACGGCTACCAAAGCTTTAAAGTAGTATGTTAGTTTGATGACGGACTTGTGTACAGGTGGTTGTCATATTTGTGTCATTAATTGACTTATTAATGATTACCCACAAAAGTAGCTATAGGTACCTTAATATACCTACCTTACGCAGCCTGTGACATAATTTCTGCCAAGTGGTTGCCATGATGTATGTAGGTATTTAAAGCTAAACAAAGTTTAAAAGTTTTTCTTACCTTTTTTGGTAGTATCAACTTTCAAATACTTGGAAGTCTTTCCAGCAGATGAAGATGTCGAGTTTCCACATGCTGATGAAACTGTGGGACTGGAGCTGGGCGGTGTTGATGTCTGCGAACTCTGGGCTGATGCCATGTCTGATGATTCTGATGGGGTGTTACCACCTCCAACAATACTAGTTGTGGTGGAACTACTGTCTTTACTAGTCGCTTCTACTGATAATTCCTTAATGTCCTTCAACATGAATGACAATAAACGGGGAAAAAATGACCTTCTCAAAATGAAAAAATGGCGAATGACCTTTTTGATTGGTTATTGCGTTTCTTTTCTATTAATTCTTTCCTATATCCGCGATTATTTGTATTTGAATGTTAAATCTTCTGAATAAAGTACGAGAGTATATATCCACTGTCAAAACTTCCACTCAAATAAAATTGACATTCAACTTGATTTTTTTCTTTGTGAAAAATTGTATTGTTGCTACTATTTTTTCTGGTTTGACGTCACTAGCTCACTCCAATTTTTATGCTTATGTCAGAGGTAACGAGAAATAAACGCGATTTTTTGGCAAACTAATTCCAGCAGCGGCAGAAAGTTCTGGAGAACAGTTGTGTTGACTGATTTTCTGCGGCTACGACTGATTTGTGTCAATGCTGGATGGCTGGAGAAACACTGGTTTGAATTGTGTTGTTAATGATGATGGTGATGATAATTGAAAGTGTAAACTGATAATCGCTACTGACGTTTTCCACTTGGTTGCTTCAAGTTCATCAAATCCCCCGTTCTACTCTGCACTGCGCAAACAATGTTGTTTGAAGCAATAAAACTCGACAACAAACAGAGTAATAAATGGTTGCGGTGATGGGGGAATTTTTTTGTACTTTTGACCCTTTCGCCTTTTGGAGATTTTTCACGATAATAGTCTATTGGACAGTTACAGCTAACTGGGTTGATCTGGAAGATAGATAGATAACAAAGATTGTAGAGAAAAAATTACTGTGATAGCTTGCATATTGTTTGGAAAATTTTTAATGCTTAGAACAACAAAAAATTAAAAGATTTTCGTAAGTAGAAGAGAAAGATAGGAAACTAATGGCAAGTTGACTGTAGGTGGTGTATGACAATTGTGATAACTATAATTGCAAAACAATTAAGGTGAATTTTTCTCCCTCTTGTTGTACTTAACAGCTCTGTGTTGTTGAAGAAAGAATAATGACACTATAATGCAAATTTTTGTCTGTATAACTTTACTTTGACCTTTAAAGTATTTCTCCAGAGAGAAGGACTTACGCTCTACGCTCTTGCTTGAATAAGAAAATATTTTTACAGCGCTAGCTGGAAGATGATCAACTTGAAGAGTTGGTGGTTACATACAACTAGACGTAGACGTAATTTCCACTAATTATTCCCGAGACAATAATGATGGGGTGTTACGAACACAAGAAACAGTAAAATTATGTTCCTTTTCACACCGAGAATGAAAAGAGGAAAATTATGCTTTTCTGTCCCTCTGATCGAGGAAGGGACCGCCTTTTCCCTGTGATAAAAATGAGAGAGTTATGATTGAATATTTTTTATTCTGAAGAAGGGGAGGGAGGAATGTTGCATTTGCACGAGTGTGGAAGTAATAAATATTTAAGGATAAATCTGTCTTGCAAAATAAAGATTCAATGAATGAATGACGTCTGTACAGTATAAATGGTTAAGAATAAAATGATTATGCTGCACATGTGTGAAATTTTAATAACGGATGGGATTTAAATGGATTTAGTTTTTATTGCGATAGTGCTGCAATAAATGGTCATAAAATTGAAGGAAGAAAAAAAAACGCATTGTCTATTTGAATGAATTGCACAAATTAAAAACACAGTACTGATGACCTTTACGTTGAATTTGGATACAGATCCTCTTCTCCTTAGCCGTTAGTCAATTACAATAATTATTTATTTCGTATGATCATAAAAATTACCCTAATAGATGACAAGCAAATTATGTTTTCAAAAATTAAAAAAATAGTCACAATACTGCGAAAAGGAACCACCAACCTGGCAATGGCAATAGTGTGATGAATGTACTGATGGTGCGGTGGTAAGAATTATGCATAATATTTGTATTGCTGTCATTGTCAAAATACTCTGTATGGTACAATTACATATTATGCACCTTTTCATTCAAACTAACAAGAATTAATAAAAATATTACATGCATAATATAATGATTTTGAGGAGAAGTTGAGATATCTGGTTGATTCTGATTGAGAGATGGAAAATAAAAAAATAGAACACGAACAAACATATAGACTATTATTAAGTTCTATTTTATTACGTAGAAATATCATCAGAGTGACAATGCAATGACAAGAAAGGTCAACGATTCTCCATGATCGAAATATGAAATGAAGCTGTGGCTGTCTCAGTTTTAGATGGACAGGGACAGATTCAGATCGTCAGCATCATCAGTTCAAATTTTATTGGAACATGAGCTTACGAGCGTGATTCCCCTACTGATAATCATGAGGGGATTTTTGTGGCAAAAGAATCATTTACTGTATCTATAAAATGCTAACGCGCTACTTGTTTGTAATTGCAGTTTGCAGATAAGAAAACGACACAATCAGTCAAATTCTTCGTTTTTCCCTGCTAGTACTGCGAAGATTAAAATGATATGAGCACTCAAAGGTGAATTCACTCCTCACAAGCTACAAATAGAAACACGTTACTGAATCGCAAAATATCGCTACTGGTCATATACGTACCTATATGAACAGTTTCAGAAGGGAAATTCAGTTTAATCTTCGTCAAAAAAAAGGCGAGTAGATTTTATTTGCAGCTCGAGTGGTTAGGAATTTCCAGATTTTTGTAGCCCAAAACTGAGCTGATGGCTGCAAAAACGAGAGATGCTGAGTTTAAAGCTGTTCCTATTACTGTACACTCTTCGCCAGCTGTATGCAATGTTGATGATGCTGACGATTTTGTGAGTAATCACGCGATAAGCTGGGATATTCATGTCATTATCCAAGCTTTCTACATTTCAGCAATCAGATTTTTTATGAAGTCAAAAGTATAGATCCAATATAAACTGAATAATATATGTAGAGTAGAGTAGAGTAGAGAAGAAGCGACATCGACTTTTCCACTGGTGGAAGTGTCTCTTTTTTAAAGAGCGAAGGATATTTTTAGCCTGACTGACAACTCTTGAACTCTGCGGTTATTTGATAGTTTAGATGGATTAGTACAGCCCCACCTCCCATTTTCATCTTTTTTAATACAAAGTACGAGCTTATCTTTACTTTTAATACAGAATGCATTCTAGAAAAAAGTCAAACTGTTCTACAAAAAAAATTCAATTCAATCAACAAGTCATGTGTCAATATTCTTTGGTTCTTCAAACCTATTTTTTAAAGTCAGAAGAGGCGAGGTGACAAGCCTTCATATGTATTTCTTTTCGAGTGTCTTATCTTCTTCCTAACAAATGATTACATCGCATAAATTTAACTGCTTGCACCCTTTGCATAAGAGCGTGCTCACCAACAAGTAGGTACTAACCAAAAATATTTTATGAAAAGCAGGCCATGACATCGTCATCCTCAAAAGAGGGAATGACAGGAGGAGACAGTGTATGAGGTGGATGACAAACACACTTGCCATATTATATTATACTTCTTTGGAAAGTTTACAAGGCAGTACTTTTACATCTCTCGTTTCTTGCATTGATACCAAAAATATGTGGGTATATGCATCTTACTCATGATAATTTGTATGAGGAAAAGACTCACCAAACTTTGTTCCTTAATGTCGAGATGAATATTTGTCGTTTCAACAAGCAAATCGCTAATATTGCACAAAATCAACCGATTTTAATCTCGTCGACTACAGAAATGGCAGCAGTCTCAATTCAAACGCTAGAATCTGCTGGAAACTTCTTCAAGTCACACTTGCTCCACAAAGCTAGGTGAATTACGGCACCAACGCGCACAAATTTTAATACGCTGCTTGAGACGCCAATGCCATGGATTAACAAAGACAATGTCCGTTTTTTAATAATTATTATAAATGATTAAATTTTTATTACTTATCAATTGCTTTTCTTGCTTCCTCTTTTTTTATCACTTCTGTCCGATGTTGAGATGATATCACTCAAAAATCAGTCAAAATATATCAAACTATATTGTCACAATAATATTTGATTATTTCTTCACTCTGAACTCCTTTCGGTCCAGCTAGGCTGATTTAGGATAATATGCGGTTAGTAATTCAGAAGAAAAGTGTACGTGCATAGGTATACATATACTCTGTTGCTGAATGAATAAGGTTTGAGACAGCGACTGGTCTGTGATCACTCTCGCTCTCAATCCTCGACTGACGAGAGTTTTGCTGCGAGTGGCTCCTCTTTGCACAATACTCCATTCCTCAACATCAGGCAAATATTCAACCGAGCAGAAGAGCATACTTGGATCTTGTGTCTGGTTGTGTGAATGTAAATGCGAATAGTAGGTAGTCGTACTAACACAGAGAACAGAGAGCAGCAGAGGAGCTTTAGTAGCATAATAAAGCATTGCATTTTTTGAACAACAAGTCAACTCAGCCAAAAACTACGCTGATGTTACAAGCGAGACGACAGTTTCATATAAAAAAATACGCTGCTGATACTGCTGTTGAGCTGATGTTCAAGCTGTTGTTGTTGTTGAAGTAGTTGTTGCTTTCTTATAGAGCTCATAGTGTTGCTGTCTAGAAAACAACTTGTTTCACATGATAGCCACGGCCTAGCCAATATAATATCTTTCTAAAACCAATATTATTACATACCTACATAAAAATTTATATGGTGTGTATCGCATATATAGGCATATCTTTTTAAGTCCATAAGCCAACTAGTAGGCTTGCTACACAATATTATCCTTCAAGCTAAATATCAGATTCATGCAGAATTTTTTTTCCTCTCTTCCTTTTCGTTATTGTGAGCCTTTGCTTTTGCTGTGCGTTGCACGTATTCAAAACCTGCTCTGCATTCCGCATCCCATCACAACAACTTCACCACCAAAGCCAACAAGTATTTTTGCTTCTCTTTTGCTTTTCCTTTTTCCCAACTTCAAAGGAAAAGGAGGATATCACTTACAACAACGGCCGAAAGTAGTTTGTAATAAGTAGGAAGGCACTACAACCACCAACTAGTAGAAGAAGGAGCCATAGCTAAAACTATTATTCTTCGTTTTTTAAAAATCTATAACTACTACTTGCAAACCGATATATATCGTTTCACACCGTATATGAATGAACGCTGAAAGATGATGCATTTTAACAGCTTTAAAACTACGTAATATTAAAAGGCCACACTGAACGGACAAGGAACGGACAACGACGACGGATATTGATGTGATGCGATACTGATAGTCTAGTGGCAACAAAGACCACTTTAGTTTGGTACTTGGCTGATGCCAGGAAACTTGAAAATTCTTCAAGTTTGAGTTTCTCAAATATTCGGTTGGGCTGGTGAACATTTAAGGTGGACATGATGGAACAACCAAAATCCTCATGCATTTATTTCCCTGTTTCCTCCATCATGCTCTTCCGACAAATGAAACAAGTGCGTAGAAGAATCCGTGTTATTCCTTTGATGGTTATGTAGTAGATAAGACTTCGGTTTCACGTGAGATCAAGGCAAGAGCTGCAATAAAAAATGCTGCCACTGATCCTGGTGGCCTGCTTGGCATGGCAATTTTGCATTTGCATTTATTATACTTAATACTTACACTGCATATCATGTCTCCTCTATTGTTTCCCATATTATGCATATGATGTATTTCTGTTAATGTGTATTGATTCTCAATCTCAATTATTCTCATGTATTGTTTTTAAATACAACTAAATGTATATTATACTAATAATGCCTGATGCTCGTAGATATAGTTGTAAGAATCGAAACCCATCTCACTTTAATTGCCAGAAGCTAAGAACTGCCTCAATCCATTCAAACTAACGAAAAACCTTCCTCCATGTGCAAAATGATAGAACTACTGTAGCGAATTGTCTATTGACTATAATAATGCTTTGGCATCAGAGTATGGAGTCCTCAATCTACGCTTTTGTAATCGTCATTTAAATGGATTCCTTGTGTTTCAGTTACAATTACAAATTTATGCTCATTTCTTTTGCTTCAGGTTAGACAGATTTCGAGCAGCATAACGACAACAAACAATGTACTCACCAAAACAAATAGATAAGGAGTTAGGAAGAGAAAAAATGCAAGAAGACAGAGAAGGTGGAATTCGTATTTTTGTTGGGCTTGGCTAAAAATTCCTTTCGCTTGATTTCTGCTTTGGTTTTGTCGCTTGCTGTCTACTTCTGCTCGACGATTTCTCCGGCTTCTCTTTCGTGAGCGAGCTCTCGTATTTTGTGCAAAGCGAAGCATTAAGAAGTGCATGCTTTTGGTTTTTCTTTGCCGGAGTAGTCAAAAAGGTTCTAGGGCTCTACTATACTTGTATATTTTTTATATAGATTGTGCAGAGTAGCTTCATAATATGTATTATCATTTTTATCAGTAGCTGTTTGAGCAATGCAAATTACTCGGACAGATGATAGCAGAAGACAAGAGAGGAGAAGGTTTTTTAAGGTTTCATTGTCTGCGTAGTGAAACAAAATAAATGTAAAACATGTGCTCCACATGGCTACAGTAAAACCAGCGGATTTGATAAAGCAAAGAATTTGATTGGTTAGTTTATGCAAGGGTTGTGTAAAAGTGTCTAGTAAATACCAGTATATGTATGCACACTTTGTGCAAATATGTATATGTAGCGGCGGAAGCCGTCTTTGTTTATCGATGTTTTTTCTTTTGGTTTTCAGGATCAAGTTTACCATCCGATATGATGAGAATGACAATAATGCGATCCACCCGAACAAATACTGATACTCATGTCTGGCTAAGCACACGGTGCTTCCTAAGCTTTGTTTGTTGTTTATTTAATTATTTCTCTTTTATTTGTGTCCTTCATTTTTAGGGTTTTAGGGGAAATTTGACAAAACGAATTACATTACAGAAATAAAGTCGTTTTTCAATTTGGAGTGCATGGATGTCATTTTTGAAAAAGTCGTTTTTCCTTCTGCAGCTTAAGTAATATTACCACTGTTTTATAGCGGTATACCAAGTGAAGCAAATACGTTTTCTAATTTTGGTTTGTCAGTAAAACAGACATGCTTAAAAACACATTTCATTTGTAGTATTTTCTCCTCGAATCAACAAATGATATGAGTGTCATTACCGGTGAAGCATGCGTATCATGTATACAGGTCATTCATTTTTTAAATAAACGAATATGCTGAGTTTGTATACATTGTTTGGAATATAATAAATTTAGGTTTTAAGAATTTCCGTGCCCTCTTTTTAAGCTTTAAAAGGAAAAGTTGTGTATTTAACTTGCGATAAAAATAACTTTGTTGGAATGGAATATAAGTTTGTTGGGTTTTCCCTTTTAAAATGCCCATAATCCGTTGGTGATCCCTATGCCCTAGCTGCTTCTTTATGTATAGGTACAACAGGTTGCAGGTAAAAATCCGAATTGCTTTTATATGTGGTTTCTATATTCATACAAAAACTAGTAGTTGCCGCTGTTGTCAATGTCATAATCCTCTTTTTAAATAGAAAACCTGGGAAAATATATGACTACCCGAAATTCTATAAACAACACAACGGTTTAAAAAACGTTACAGTTTGTTTATTGTGTTGAGGATGAGGATGCATGCGACAAGTGGATGCGTACAGTGAGCGAATGCACAAAGGCTTCTGAACAAAGAATTATTTCTTTATTGCTACCTTTTATTACGCTACCTACACAACCTATCAGGTCAAAACCCGATCGACAGGCAGTCACGAAGAGATGAAGAGAATGCAGGATAATATAGATGAGAAGCTGGAGGTTCATGGCCGGACAAAGAGGACTTTTGTTACCCGCATGCTCCCTTGCATCTGCAACCACTCATAAAATTAACGATATAAAATAATTGGTATGAGATGAACTGTTTTGAATTTGAGTGTAAGCAAAAGGTATACAACTCAACCACACAAAAAACTTGACTTTTGTCAAAACGTCGTTTTGGGAGCGTGAAATATTCGGTGCCATGTGCAATGTATCAATGTAATACTGCAAAACAAACGTTCATTTCATGACTGACTTTTTCAGAGAAAAAACAGGCATCAAAGGAGTATAATACATAATATTGTTGTAGTCATTTATCAACTGTATCTTCAAGTGATAAAACGACATGATCAAAACAAAAACAACAACTAGCTCTTCCTTTCTTTCTTTTACTCTCCAGCAAACAAGCTGAAAACGAAAAAATATGAGAAGAATAGATATAAGTAGAAGTATGAGATATTAAGTTATTCCACTCATGAGTGCTGACCAGTGAGTGAACCCTTCTTTGTTTGTGTCTCGTTCATCATTCCTGGTCCCTTGAACTCGTACAAACACCCAAAAAACCGATGGGAACAAACCCTTTTTTGTTTTGAAACAGGTCGGTCAAGATATTATAAAGGAAAAACTGGCTGCAAAAAGCATACTATACATATATAAGTCATGTCGAACTTTCCTGTGGGTAAATGTCACACTGAAATATTTGTGTAGGTATGTGTGCATATATGATTATGAACTAACTGAGATTTCGGAATTGAAATTCACATCCTTGCATGTGTTATGCACACTACATATATGCCTACAAGAAAACATACCACGTGAAACTCAATTTTTGCCCTACTTACAATATTATTGTTTCCAAAAACTCATAAAGCACAGCTTTGAGAAGAAAAAACAATGGTGCAGTCAGAGCCAACTAAAATCTTGATGCTGCCACCGTCTGCAGTCTACAATGTTGTCCTATCGGTCACTGAACCCCTTTTAACTGGTGTTTCCATCACTTTTGCTTAAAGATTCGGCCACATATTATATCAGTTTAATGATTTAAAGTACACATGCCTTGGAAAAAGCTGTATTTTTCTTACTGCAATTTTTATCAATTTTCATTGGAAAATAAGAACAATGCAATGACTCCAATCCAACTTGCAAGCAAAAAATTGTCTTGAAAGTTGTTAAGCATTAAACAAAAATGCATATAGGTACATTATCACAACTGCGCATGTCAATTTCTATTAATTTCCTAGTTTCCCTGGCTGCTGGCCACTTTTGGTACCTGTTCGTGGCAACGTGGCGTACTGCATGATGCACAACAACCTAATTTCTGGTGCTGTTGCTGCGTGCAAGGTACATGATCACATTCCACGTGTGATGTTTTTTTTTTTTTGTTTTTTATTCTTAAAATACAAGATTTTGCTGGCATCTATTTTACTTCACACGACCCAAACTCTGTAAATGATCATATTTTGAATATGCTTGATAATGATGAAAATGTGAATTATGTCCAGCCAGACAGACAAGGAGGCAGTTTTAGATCACGCCGTTTTGATTTTGATCCTCCACTATCGCAGCTCTACGAAACAAATATGTATGAATAATTTGCCTAGATAGAACTCTAAACTATCAAGCAAAGTGGCCAGTGGGTATACATAACACTCTGCCGCTGCTGATTATTATTACGATGATGGGAAATGGTAGAACATCACTACTACAATATTATATGATGATGATGGTCGTGACACGACACGGTCGTCTTTTTTTCATAGATGGATAGAGATGGACATGCGTACATCAAAATCATTTTGCTTAAAGAAGAAGAAGAAAAAGATTGTTTTCCAGCAGACAAGAAGGCGAAGAAGAGAACAAGGAGGGGGAAAGAGCATCAACTAGACGAACATCACATCACTCACCATTATCATCCATAATCCATAATGATCATCCACATCATCATCATCATCGGCAATTTTTTGCGAGAGCATCTTCTGTCAGCTATATAGTGAGGACCAGCAGTTGGCTGAACTTTTCTCCTCGTCCATGTCGATGATTTTGTTGGGGACTGGACTCATAAAGCACTCCGACAACCAGCATAAGAGCATCGTGATGATGATGATGATGATCACCATCATCTTATTCTTTCGAGGAGCTGCAATATAATCAGAGGCAATTATCGTCATCATGATCGAAAATATGTTATATTGCTCAGCAGATTCCAAACGAAGGGGAAATAAGAGTCGAAAAAGAGTCTTGCTGTCTGTTTCTCTCACTCTTGTTCGTGCTGCCTGTCTATATGCGTCGCCTGCTTGCATTGCAATGAAAAGCCTTTTACTTTTCGCGTCTTCCTCCGCTGCACTACAGCAGTTCTTCTATGAGAAGTTGAGTTTGGATTACGCAATCTCGTCAGTGATGATCAGTGAGATGCATGAAACATGCCATAATGATGATGATGACAAAGCTGTTGTGAAAAAAATTCTTGTATGTGAAGCGATGCATATAAAAGAAAAGATCACAACACATTATGCATTTTTATCTATTGTTCTTGATTATTATGGTTTTGTGGTGCGTGGAAGAAAATATAAAACAATGCACTATGGGCAATGGACTAGTGCACTAAGTCAGTCAGTCAGCACATCACCAAGAAACGATTTTCTTTCCTTTTTCCACACATTCAGCACAATACTCCTGCGTGCATTACTCCTTTCCTCTGCATTTTTATTGCATATAATCATACGTAATGGCAATGTAATAATGGAAGCCATATCACCATCAGGCATCTCCCTATTTTCTTTTATTTTGTATTTACATTTACAGAAAACATTGTACAGCATTTTTACACACTAATATACATGTAGGTATGTGCTTCTTTGTTGGTGTATTATTTTTTGGGAGCTCACGACGAAAACATGCTCAAAAAGCCACAAAAGAATAAAATGTCAGGACAGTAGGTAAATATAAAATAACCAATAATCAGCAGTCAGAACTAGCAGCAACAGAAACAAAGAAAAAAACTGATTTTTAGAGAAAAAAGGAGAAAAACAAAGTGATCAAATAAGCGTATCAAAGCCGTGATAGTGGGTACACTCTGGTCGTGGTAGTGGTGGCACAGAGGGAAAAAAAGCTTTTATGATACATCAAACATTTCCTCCTTTGTCTACACTAAATAATATGCATATCTATACCTGTGCAAATGAGTGTATGATGATTTTTGCTGCTCTTGTTCTATCCTGGCATGAGTGGTATGTCTGAAAAAGCAAAGGAGCACAAAGAACAATCTACAGTTTTAAGACTCATTATTAGAATGCTATAGTAGATCATTTTGAAAGAATTCAGTATTCAGGGATTTCATATATCACCAGATAGCTAGGATCGGTAGGAAAAATAATTGCTAGTGTTGCTTTAAAGAATTTTGTAGCGAAATAAACACTAAAGTTTCAACTGGTAACAAACGTTGATAAATCACACGATACAATCTAAGATGTAGGGGACATAAAATTGCAGCATTAAACAATGCAGGTTTGTTTGCAGCAAAGATGACGGCTGGCTATGATGAATGAGACAGAGCGAACTGCAATTGCAATAAGTATATTTATGTGATGCCCATGACATGAAAATGACAAGGCAAAATGCAATAATCTATTATGGTGCTTCTATTGCTGTATAGCAAAACAAGAGTCTTCATGATTTTATATTTTTGCGAGACGATCCTCAAATGCACTTTTATGAAAGAAGCCAAACCATGACGTAATCATTACAGCAATCTACAAGTAAGCAAGCATTATATTCCATATTGCAATAGCACCGAATTAAAAGCTGATGCCAGTGAAGAGATCCATACAAAAGTGAAGCGTAAAGTATCTGTCCAAGTACTATTGACCGTGCTAAAGAAAAAAGCCATGTAATGATAACGTCAAGACAATGTATTCAAAAGAGCCTGAATGCATTTTCTATCATTATCATAAGTCGAGATTTGAGTTGTCAAATAATGCACTTTTGTCCGACTTGTCTACATCTTTTTATGGCTATTGACCTGCTTCACCTTTTAGGACTAACAGCAACGCTAACGACAACACAGAAGATGAGATAAATAATGGAGCTGTGTATGGATGATGAGCCCAAACAAGATGAGTAACTAGTAAGTTAAAAATGTTAAACATACATATTATGTTCGGAAAGGCAAAGTTTTTCTAGAAGGAAATCCCCACTCATAAATTTACTAATTTTCATATCAGCACTCTGCTAGTCGAAATGTATTTTAGTCAAATTTGGTTGCACAGTTTGAACAGTGAGCATGAACAAAGTAAATACTATGTAAATACTCATCTGGCGCACTAATATCATGAAATGGCTCCCAGGTTAAAGTTAAATTACTAGCTGCACAAACTCATTACAATTTTAACATTACGAATAATACTAAAATCATCATTCCCAAAAGTTCAAAGCCATATTCTTCTTAGAAAGCATGGAGTAAGTTGAGAAAAAGAGTATTCAAGTATAGATATACAGTGTAGATAAATGGACTGGTTGTGCATTTATTGAATTCTCTCTGAAGACTCCCAACAGTCCTAACTCTCAACTTACAATTAGTGTGTAATGTGTATGTGTCATTTCAAATCCACTAAACTACAGGCCACAGAATTACTTCACATTTATCCTTGCGATTGCCTCTGCCACTCGCTCCTCAACACTACCTCTTTTTTTAATTGTGCGGTGAGCCATAAAAACACATGGCATTTACAACAAAACAAATGTGTAATGACTTGAACATTCTGTATCAGCATCATCATCACAAATTGGCTTAGTCTATTTTTTACTTCTTCAAGAGAATTCGACAATATCCAATCACTCACTATTTTTTTGAAAAAATCTTTAGTGGTAATGATTGACTTCTAGGAAAAGACATGAGGGAAACAAACAACAAGAATGATGCTCATGAATCAATTCTGGCTGGGCCGGCTATTGAACAATGTCGCATGCTTGTTGGAAGAATATGACTCTCTGTAATAAAATAGCTGAGCTAATTGTAAGTTATTACAAGGAGTCTCGAGAGAAAGGGATATGTGTGCTAATGAAAACTTGAAGACAGGTAGACAAGACAGGAGCAACAGCAAAAACAAATATAGCAAAAAAGACCATCAGGTTTCTAAAGCTCGACAATAGAGCACAGGTTGCAAGATACATTGACATTGCTACTGACAGAAAGACTACTGGAAGGATGGAATTTCATTTAGCTTCTGTTAAAAATGGCGATGACAAGATAAATGAAATGACAAACTAATTAGAAAAGACGTATATGTATCAAATGATTTCATTTGTCATTATATTGTCATTTGTCGCCTGGCTGGGCTGTCAATCTTTTTGCATCTACATGTCTGTTTCGTGATACACCACCAACTACGTTATGTCGAGTCTAGTAGCCTTTATATAGGTAATCTTACAGTGTCATGTTGTCAACCAGCTAGAGCGTATAGTCTGTGAGAAAAAGACCAACTGAAACATGATATAGGTAATAGTAATAATTATATTGGTAACACAATGTATGCATGTTTGTAAATGGCTTAGTTTGGCTAGAGAAATTTTCGTTGCTGTTAGCTCATGTCACTGGGGGATAGAACAGATTTATTTTCATAAAATAAAAATAATACAGTATTATTTTGTCCGGTTTATGGTTGTGCATTGTCGTCTTCTGTCTGCTGGTCACTCGGTCGGTTAAATACACATGGATGACAGAATGAATGTATTCTGAATCCTTTACCACGTTAACGTTTATATATTTTACTACGAAACCTGCAAAAATGCTCGGCCTATCAAATTATATGAGTAAATAAGTTAGTACCGCTGCTAAATCCAGATTGTACTAAGTAATACTCTTTCAGTGAAATTTTATTTCAAAACAACATTAGATACAGAATTGTAGATA
>JAQIXW010000962.1:0-22769 GCA_034700685.1 Willowsia buskii
ACAAAAAGACAGAGACGGCGTGGTGCGTGCCAAGACATGAGACAAAATAGTAAAATCTATGACATGATATAAATGTAAGCTGGAAGCTTAGCGAAGCTTCTTACTGGAAAGTATTTGTTCCCCAGACAAGCCGACAATGGAGTTCCTATATTTTGAAGATATTCTCGTAAGGAAACTTCACATGAGACATGTGCAATCCTTTTTCCTTCCGAATATTTAAAAAAAAATCCGCAGTTCATAGAAATGTACACGGTGAACCGGCACTGGATGATGGAGACTTATCAAAAATTGATTGAAAATGGACTTCTGAACAAATGGCAGCATTGGACACAACTAGCGAAACGATACATTTCAAAGCTTCCCGCGCTAGATCCAGATCCAAACGCAGTTATTGTGTGAGACAAGATTTGGCTTCCGGATATCCTTGGCATTCTTGTCATATGCGGTGTTGTATTCTTGTTGGCTTTTGCTTGCTTTACGGTTTAGATTATGCAGGAATATTTTCAACCAAAATATTTAGTTAAAAGAGAAAAGAGTATCCCTGTTAAAGGAGTGAGAAAGAAAACGCCAGCTATTACTCAGAATTTAGAATTTTGGAAGGTATCGAATTTGAAGAGAATGATGGGAATAACCGCGAAATAATTTTCGTTTTTAATCGTTTTTAATAAAAAAAATTTAATTATCAGAAAAAGAGAACCCTTTTTGTCAAAAATCTGCTTTCAAAGTATCTGGTATACTATAAATCTGATTCCTATCACTGACTAGCAGTTGTCTATTTAAAAAGATTATTAGCAATCAATTTGTTCTAACTCCGGATGAAATTTGAAGTTATACATAATATTTACATCAATCAGAATTTTTCAAACTTTCGCTCATAAAGAGTGGAAAACGCTTTCTCAAAGTGTAATTTTGTTCTGCTAAAAACAAGTGAATTACGGAAAGATATAAATGCTCATAGTAAGTTGATTAAATGCATATATGACTTGTACATGACATTCAATGCATACTCAATGTGCTGTGCAGGGTCTTGAATAACTAGAATGTTTTCTCTACTAAAATTTTTGAGCCATTGTATTTGTTGTATGATTGGTAATGAATTTTGCATCATTTTAAAGAGAATCACAGCAGAACTTTTTCAAGCGATGTTTCAAAGTTATAAGTGAAAACGGCTATGCTATGTGTAATGAGTGCTGACTTTTGACTTTTCAAATCGGTCAAATTAGCATGGGGGATATTGAAACAAAACTTGGAAATTTGCAATAAAGACTGGTTTACAAATACGTATCATTTCAGTTTATTCAAATAGTCATTTGAAATAAAATGAAAAATTTTAGAAGCAAGATTTTTTGAATTATTATTGTATAATTGAATTATGTAATCTCAGCGCCAACTCCTCACAGCCGTTTCTATTTATATGTTTGAAAAATTCTGCTGTGATTCTCTCATATGTACTTGTGATATATGCTCATAGCCTACTTCCACGTAAAACGATGCATGCACAACGTTTCTATGCTCTGAATTCTGATTGTATCAGATATTTATTGATTTCGCTCTGCATAAATGTGTAAAAGCGTAATGCAACTGCTTGATTAAAGCATATTTCGCATTCATACGCGCCTGCAAATATTTTATTTCGTGGTCTTTTAAATAATAATTAATTGACGTAATACCTGCTATATGCATAAGCAGTTTTTAATAAACTAACAACCAATTTCTCTGGTTTCATGCATGCATGTGCATACATGTAAATATGGAGCCTTTTTTGGTTTTCAAAGCCATTAGTATATACATAATAAATATTGCATCATTGATACAAAACTAGCTCAGCATGAAACAAGGACTTATTTTAGAATCGGATAAAAGCATTTCCATGATCCTAACAATGTTCCTTATTCCCAACTGCCTGTCAGCTTACACTTTCATGTTAAATGCATAACATTTATAACTGGAATCAGGTTCTAGTAACTGAGTTTTAGTTGCTAGGTCATTGTAAAGTCAGAATGTGTAAATAATTTTCTGCAAATGAATTATGGCGTGTTTGTGTAGTACATGCAAGATATATACATATACCAAAGACAGTTTGACAATGCATAGTGCAATTCAAATCAAGTAGAATTCGCTTTTTTAGAAAAAATATGTATATTTATTCATTTAAACAAGGGAGACATTGTAATAGTCTGTGTAATAGTCGTGGAACATGAGCTTATCGCTTGCCTTTACCAGTACATGCTCAAATGCAGTTAAGCGTCAAGTTTCTGTAGTAGTTCTGGAATACGAGCTTAACGCTTGCCTTTACCATTACATGCTGCAGTGCATTCCACTTAAGCGTCAAGATTCCGTAGTAGTTCTGGAATATGAGCTTATCGCTTGCCTGTAGCAGTACATACGCCAGTGGATATCACTTGGACATTCTTCATGCGGACTCTGTTGAATGCTTTGAAGGGTTCAGTAAAGGTATATGACAAAATTTTACGATAACTGAATTTAAGTGATAATAAACCCTTATTATTACTCACAGTTTTACTTTCGATATGACTGTATTATGCATGTATTATTTTTAGCAAAATCTGATGATGATTGCTAGTGATGTTTTTATGCACTTCTCGTTGTACCAAAATCGAAATTTATTGTTTTGTTACGAAACGATAAGGCTAAAGACTTTATTTCATTTAATATCATGTACTATTACCTTACTGCAAAATTATTCTTGAAAACTAAGTAACAAAGATATATTACACAAATGATAACGTGCACAAATAAACTTTTTAGATTTAAACTATTTGATATTCAAAATTATAAATAAACTATGCACTAATAAATATTTGTAAATAATGGGGTATTCCAATTCCGAGGAGAGTGATGCCGAGTGTAGTAGAGAGTGGAGAGATCCTTGGTCAATTACATCATTGCCTGTTTGCGACAGAATATTGAAATAAACACAAATTACATTTCATCCAGTGGCCAATCCGAGGAACTAGTGGGTTTTTGATTTTTTGTGCATTTACCTTCTGTATGGCTGACCATCGCGTCTTGATCGCTCTGCCATTTCCGCTTCAGTATTTTCTCTTGCCATCCGTCTCAGTCCAGTGGCCAACCGTGCAGGTGGCTCAAGGCATCTGATGCGTTGTTCGTAGTTGTCAAAGTCACACAACATTACGAATTTCCTGGGTGGTATGGGCTGTAGTCCAAGTGCCAGGTGCTTGCCTTCCTTGCTGGTGAATTGGTGCAGTAGTAGTAGCCGTTCCAGCTTGTCTCCTTCCCATGAGTCTTCCTTCCTGGAAAAATTAAACACCAACAAACATCAATTAGTATATAAATCTTTCAAACAAAATGCAAAAAACGATAAACACATGTAAACATGTATAAATTAGCTCATTGACGTACCGGATTTGGATTTGGATTAACAACCCGTCTGGGAGCTGTGTCTACGTAGTAGTCAGCAGTCAACGATGGGTGGTTGTCAATAAAGTAACGTTTCAATAATTGAGTTGGAACATGCGCATGGCGTACCCCGCAATAGTTTGTCAAGTAACTTCCTGCAGACGTACTTGAGCTTGAAGATGCCATTTTATATTTGCAAAACGACAAATTTGAAATGAAGAGAAATGTTTGAAGTACTGATTATCAGCTAGTATGAAGCTTCAAAGGCTCTTGAAAATCGAATGATGACACTATGAGTTGAGCGAGCTTTTTATGCCAACGAATTTTGCTGCTGGTTTGTTGGTAACTTTCTTATTTTTCCTTTGAATATTCAAGTTATTAATTCCTTTGAATGTTCTTCAAAACACAGAGTTTGTTTTATCATGAAGGGCTCAAAGGCTTTATTCTTATGAAAATGAAAATCTTTCCATAAATCACACATTTTGTCGAGTCTTATGATTAGTAGCATACTACAGATCGATTCCCAGAAGAAGTGCATGAGTCAGTGCTATTCATACTCAAAGAGTTTTTGGGTTAGTAAAAATGCACTTTGTTGTTGCAAAAAAAGGTTCCTTGTGCAATACTCCATGTTGGTGGCAATATTTATTTTAGTTCCATACTGAGTAAGGAGAGTATAAGAAATGTTGTAATGATTGTGATTCCTTGCTTTATTCATTATTTATAACTGTATTAAAACAGAAATAATCCAACACATATAATCATCATGGTATATACATGAAATCATTGAGATACGACAAAAAACCGAAGCAGATGTAACCAAAACCAATAATTTTTCAAGCATTTTTGGCTAAAGTGCCATAGTTTTTGAGTAACGACCAAATTATGACAAACAAAGTTAGCTCATGATACATTAAGCCGATGCGTATAATAAAGCAAACATCTTGAGAGTTTTGGTTTGAAGTGCATGTTTATATGATACATATTAGTATATATGAAATGTTTATACATATTGAAATACGAAAATGTAGGACGATATATGTCGTTGAGTCAGCAAACATAGTTATGAGTATTGTTAGCTTTGCATTAAAAAGACAAGTTTGTACTGGTAAAAATTACATGTCACAAATTATGTGACGGCGACAGCAAAGAAATGATATGACACATACACAGATACAGTTTTGTTGTGGTAAAATAAAACAATGTGCTTCATTTTAATATTCAATCTCAAAATCTCTGATGATCAGCAAAGCATTTCTTGTTCTCAATTCTTGTAACTATTTTGAACTATGTTGCCTTACACTTTAAAATCAATTTTTACCTCAATAATAGATTATATAGCACAAATTCCGATAGTTACATGCAGAGCACATCCGATGAGTGAGAAATGAAACCTTATGATCTCTCTTTTATGTTTATGCTTTTTACAGTCATTTAAAGCATACCTTGGTAAAGTACAGATCACAAGTGTCTCAAAATGCTGCCGTTTCTTTGTGTGTGCTTGATGGCTGGATCTCCTCGCCCAACTATCGTTTCTGAAGTGGGGCTCACCTTAAACTTTCTGGAGAATCGCCTTGCCTTCCCCAATCACTTTCCATGGTGAGTACTGTGAAGCACGTTTTCCTCATGGAAAGCAGGCTTGCGTCCAGCACCATCAACTATGGTCCAGTACACACCAGCTTTTCACTCTGAATCCAGAAGCCGTCCTATTGACGTACATTTACAAGGCGTGTAGCCTCATTATTATTTTTGGCAAAGTTGCCAGTTTTTTTGAGCAGTTAGCCCTTTCTTAAATATTTCATTTTGAGGAGAGCAACAATTTGTTAATTGCCCATCCTCTTGTCACTGTTAATAAAGTTGTAGTTTTTCTTTTTGCTATAATTTTCAGTGGTTCTCTGTGCAATTTTTGTTCATCTGTTTACCATTCTGCAATCCTGCGTTCTAACCTGTCTCTGTGATTTTTGAAGATGCGTTTTGTTCAGTAACTGGTGACAAAATAAATTGTGCAGTTTCTCGATTTTATTTTATAAAAAATCACTAGTAATTTGACAACAAAAGTATTCATTGCAAAAATGCAAATATACTGTAATGCTACAAATTTGCAACAACAATCGTTCTAAGAAAGTATTTGTTAAAATATAAACAGTATCCAAAGCTTTGTAAGCAGCAATAAAATCCATTCAGTGTTTATAAATAAGTATTTTGTTGCGCATGATACAACAGCAAACAATATGGTGATTTTATGGTACATATATGGGCCTTTTTAATAAGCATGAGTAGTTTAGTATGGGAACCGTTTAATTTGTATTAACTACATTACCTGTATTTATAGCCTGCCTAAATTTATAGCCCCCTTTATTTATAGCCTTACAAAATCGAGGCAAATTTCAATTTTTAGTCTGCCTATTTTTATAGCCGGTTTTCATTTACATTCTTGTAAGGAATAGTAACCATACTATCAGCAATACAATTATCCCTTAGTATTATTGCCTTCAGTAATTGTCTGCGATCATCGTCCGTTTTTAACGTGCTAAAATGTCAAAAAACTGTTGTTTGAGGTAGCATTCTGGCTATTAACGGTTCAATTTGCTGAAAAATGGGCTAACAATGTAATAACAATCTATTTTACGTAGTTAAGTTTACACGTAAAATTGGATATTAAGGCGATATTGCTCATTTGATTTCCTGAAAATGAACTGGGGGCTAAATATGTAGGGACCTAGTCGCCCTACATATTTACTCTATTTTGTTCAGAAATTCATAGTTGAATGACTCTTTTAGATTATCTCAAAAATAACTTGGACCTGGAACTGTCATGTAGTTTTTTTCACAACTTTTGGCAGCTTGGCAAAGTACAAGCATAACAAGACCTATTATAACCTAACATAACTTAAAAGCTAACAGTCTCACTATAACGTATGGATAAAAAAGGCTACCAAATTACACGCAAATTGGTTCAGTATTTAAGATTACTAGAACAAAAAAGGATTGAAAACAGATTGTCCAGATCTGCATACGCATAAATCAGAGTTTGATGAAATAATCGACATTTTAGTGTATGGTAAATGTTAATTCCTCCTGGATTAAGGGTGTCAAATAAAGAAAAACTGCACTACGTTTTTTAATTTTTAATTTGCAAAACTTCTCCATTCATCAAAAGACAAGCTAGTGGATTCCTCGTTTGCTGGTTTTCAGAACTATAATAGATATGCATGTATTCAATACAAGTCGAAAACACCTTTACAGAGTTGACGTTTATTTTCAAGATTCATTGTCTTGGTACATGCACAAATGCTAAAATGCATAAAATGGCTAACCTACTATTTCAAGAGTAATAAAGTATTTCCCTTTAAATAAATATGCACATGTAAAATGATGATGAAGTGATTCATTGATTTCAGCCTCACGTCCAACATACACAACCGATTGACGTGATTAAGGTGTCATTTTGAACCTTATAAAAAATTTTAAAGTGTACTCTCTCAGATTTTTAAAGTAAGGTCTGCATTTGATTTTATGAGGGTTTGTGCAAATTTTGCAAATTTGGGTTGGATTTCTTGCTCTCGCCAGGAATTTTTTACAGCTAATCAAACTCCGCCAAGTTTATACCTGGCTATCACAAAATCGAATGGGCTTTCAAATGGTGTCTAAGTCAAGTGGTAACGTTATGTAATTAGTGGAAATTTAGGGGCATAATCTCGAAAAAACGGAATTTTTCTTAGTTTAGAAATTTTGGTAAGCCATTTCTCCACACATAAGCATCCTATACTTTTGTGCAATAGTGCATTTGAAAGAACACCAAAAACTGTATCTGGCAGGGCCATTTAGAATTTGCAAAAGCTATCTACTAAGCAGCAAGACACAGCTAAACACAAAAAAATGCACAAAATTAGACCTATGGTATCCTACTTTATATTAATGGCCACCAATCATAGCCATGAGGTCGTACAAACACCAAACTGTGCAAAACATATATATACTTTGCACGGAAATTCAATGATGTCGCTATTTTAGTGCTGTCGAATTGCTTAAAACAATCTACTCATATCCGTCTGCAAATATTTTTATGGAAAGAATACATTGAAGTATGCATGTACTTTTCGTAAAATCACCTTTTACTTAGTTTTGTATTACGACAAGGCTTGATTGAAAACTCAAAATATTAATGGTCCTTTTTTGTGCTTGATGCATAATCTTTTAAACTTTTCGAGAATCATGGAATACACAGACAGTAATGCTTGATGGATGCACAAAAAAGTAAAAGAAAACGTTGCTTCCAACTACGCTTGTTCAACTGCCATTGACTTTTACAAAGAAAAAAAATACAAGAAAATTCAAGAATCTATTCAAGCCATTCATTTACTGGAGTATAAAAGCACCATTCTGAGACGACCAAACTCTTACATAGACTCTTGATTCCTGCTGCATGCAATTATTTTCTTTGTCGTGCAACAAAAAATTATAACCGCAATATCCATCAATGGCAATCATGTCTGCTGCAGCTCCCTCTACTATCGTTCCACAAGTGGCAATTTGTTCCAAATGCTGTAAAAAACTACCAGTATCTCAAATGAAAAACCATTTCCAAGTTTCGCATCAAGGTGAAGACGTACAGTTTCACATTGAGGGAACTCCACATTCTGGAGTTTTTGTGTCACACCGTGGCCGGTTTAGAAAGCTTACTCTACCTTCAAGGATATTACGTAATTGTTATCGTGTCCAATGTGCATTTTTATAAGAAAAATAAGCATTGTTATTGGATTTCTGGTTTATTATTATTTCTCAACAGGGAGGTCAAGGTCCTTCAGGGCTTGGTGCTGCTACTACTGCTGCTGCAAGTGTCAATCCACAGGCGGGTGTTCATGTAGATGATGTCCGAAGAAACCGAAGAGTAGCTGCTGGACACGCGTACCACCAACTTGCTACTACTGCTTCTCCCCATCAAGAAACTCCATTCATACAACATAGCGCTCAGTACCCGCAGGGACCACAACAACAACAACGAGAGTGGAAACCAGAATTTGGTTCCATATGGGGCATGGGTGCAATTTCAATGGAGAATGCTGCGGCAGATGCTGCTGAGCGTTTGCGACATATGATGCAATAGTAACAGTAAGAGTCACCAAATAAGTTTTAAATGAGTTTTTCAACAAGTATTTGAATATTTATTTCAATTAATAGTTGTGATTTATGCTTGTCTACAGTACCAGTAATTGAGTATTCCAATATCTGCTCTCAATAATCCCTACATTGTCACATTTTTCGATCGTTTGCAGAATCCAAGTAACTACTATAGTTTAGAAATCTTCGTTTGTTCATGCATTTCTTTCATTTTTATGTACAGGTGACTATTGTGTTTCAATCATATATGCTCGTGTTGACTAAGTGAAATTGCAATAAATGATTTTTTAATAATAAAGTACTTGGCAATATTTCCTTGTATTATCATTTTGCGAATTCATTTAGAAATTAATGGTTCCCACATTTAGCAAGTATTAATTGCATGTAACGTTTTCATGAGCACATTGGGCAAGATTTCCTTCAAATTGAAGTTTTCCTTCGGAATAAATCAATTTTGAGGCAGTATGTTGTATGCAAAGGTACTTTAATGTTATCTTGGAGGCTAAAACATTAAAAGTAATAAAAAATACGGTCACGATGATTATCATTCATGTCATTATTTGTGGCTAAGTGATTCTAGTACTAAAATATATATTCGCGTCAACATACAATTTTTCATATACAACATACATTATGCTGATATACTGACAAAACCGGTTGTCTGGACGATTAATCAAGATAGTATCACGTTAGAAACGTAGGTTGTGGGGTACTTTGCTTTCTATGTGTCAATATGTGGTCCAAACAGACCTGAAACTTGTATAGAAGCTAAAAACTCTTCAGTATAGCACTGGAACCTAAAAAGTTGTATGGAACCTAAAAAGCCTCCAGTTTATTAGTGAACTAAAGATAAATGCACTAATACTCCTTCCAAGCAGGAATGCACTAATACTCCTTCCAGAAGCTAATGTAAGCTAAGTCTCCAATGTAATAGTGAAATAAAGATGATTACAATAATAGCCTTCCAACTAGGTCTAAAAGTTGTTCTGGAAGATCAGTACACCATTTTGGAAGCATTCGTGTACTCACCACAGTACCGATACGTCTCTGGAACATGAGAAGGCGCTCTACACTGATCCCAAAACCATTTTGAAAACATTCCTGTGTTCACTTCTGTACCAACATGAAGCTGGAAGCGGTTAAGGCACTCTACACTAATCCCAAACCCATTTTGGAAACAGTCCTGTGCTCCCTTTTTGTAACTACACGTCGCTGGAACATGGTAAGGCAATCTACACTGCCGGCAGAACCATTTTGGAAACATTCCTGTACTCACTTCAGTACCTACATGTATCTGGAACATGGTAAGGCACTCTACACTGTTCCCAAAACCATTTTGGAAACATTTCTGTGCTCACTTTTTGTACCTACACGTCGCTGGAACATAGTAAGGCAATCTACACTGCCGGCAGAACCATTTTGGAATCATTCCTGTACTCACCTCAGTATCTACATGTATCTGGAACATGATATGGTACTCTATGCTGATCTCAAAACCATTTTGGAAACATTCCTGTACTCTACTCTCCTCTGAACCTAAATATCCTTGGATTTAAAGATTGCACTCTGTAAGCTATTCACAACTTCTATTTTACCAGTGTCTTGTGTCCTAGATGATTTATTCGGTGATTATACAATTTTTACATGCCTGCATGCACTAAAGAAATTCTTAATGATATCCTAAAATAATTCTTGGTGTCTAACTCGATGGATTTTGAAAAATTTTGATTTTGAATTTTTTCTTCATATCAATTTATTTCTCAGAACCCAACACAAATTCATGTATTAAACGTTCATACAGAAACTCGTGAAAAAGAATAGTAATAGTACAAAGCTTAATCAAAGTTATTTATTAATTATAATTGATTATTTCATCACATGATGATGCAAGTGCACTCTGTCGTAAACAAATAAAATATCTGCTTAAGCATTTGCCTTTAAAAATTAATCTTAAGTAAAGTAAGATGAAAAGCAGCAACAGATTGGATCAGCGATTGGCTGCATGGAAGATTGGCATTGACGTGTCATGCATTGCTTCAACCTGATTTTCTTCATTAATGACAACACTAACCCTATGATTTTTTCACTGTTTAATCAGGTTCTTCCTGGATCGCTCCCTAGAGTTCATGAGGATTGCCATGTTACTACGAATTGGAAGTGCTTTGCTCTTGTGATGGAGACGTTTACGCGGTTAGGTTCCCGTAGAAAGCCGACATAATGCTGACTGCTTGACCTAACCATACTCAGGATGACAAATTCGCACTGGTTTACTTGGAACCCATCAATACTTGAAAGAACGACACCCTGCAATAAAAAGCAAGGAAATCATATTAGATATTGAAAATTAATCATTATTATTGTTTCTAGGCATTTACAACGAGTTGTTACAATACGAGTTGTTACTGTATGGAAAATGTTATGACTTACTTCAAACAGCTGATTCCCAGCTAGTGCCTGACGGATTGCAGTCACCTGTCCGTCGAACATGGCAATACTTGATATTCAACGCGCCTCTGTCCCTCTGTTTTGTAGATGATTTAATAGATGCAAAATGATTACTTCTGTTTCACTCCTCTTGGTATGTGATCCCTACGAAAAGGTACAAAAAAACACAACTTCAATTTAGAATAGTGCAAGCATAAATAAAAAAAATGAAATAATTTTTAAGACGTAGTCAAGTTTCTTACTGGTTCGTGCCGCTCAGAAAGCTTGGTGTAAGTATAAATCACATTGTTGCCACGACGATATTCGGGAAGGTCTAGCTGTAATTTCATTCTGGATCTCATTCCACCCACTCGGCTTCTTCGACGAACTTCCTGAGACGACAACACCTTACCCTGATACATATAGTGAGAAGCAATCTTACCAACAATCATCTCTGACCGATACTGTGTAGTCAGAAGAAGGTGTCCTTGATATAGTCACTGAAAAAGAATCAAAATTAAGGTCATGAATTGTAAAAAAAGTGCATTAAAATAAATGTTAAATGTTAAAAATTAAATTGGCAATTCATCTTACGTCATGCACATTCATTTCATCAGTGACATGTTGAAAAAGCCAATTGGGCAGCTGGGCGCCGAACTACGGGGAAAAGTTGACAATAATCACCACCAAGAACCAGGCAATAAGGTCTTAGATCAAATAGGGGAACAGAACCACATCCTGTCAGCATACTCGATTCATCGCAAAAGATGCCGAGGAGTTTCCGGTCAGTGTGAAATAATCTCTTCTGCATAGCTGTGATCCTGTGGTCTGTCGCCAAACCAACGGTACAGATTATTATGTCCGCTTTAGTCAAGAGACGTGACCCATAGTACAATTTGGCTCTCCTTACATCAACGTGCCTTGATCGAAGCAAGTTAACACCTCCGTGTTCATCATCATCATGTTTGTTTGCTGCAGCAAAAAATTTCAACTGAGATGAACCACCAAAGCACCATGAACCACCAAAACTCTTCCAAAAGTCGCTTTACCGATTGATAAAAGCCCTGCGGGACACCAAACTTTTGATTTTGGTATAAAAGCTTGTCCGACATGAATATCCGTCCTTCTTCGTTTGATCGTTGCGGTCTCTCTGAAATGATGATGAGTAAAAGTAAACATGCACTTGACTTGGCGAATTCCTCACGATGGAGCCTAAACTCTTCGAATATTGGCGCGGTCTTACTGGCTTCGCAATCAATCACAGACACGTACGTTGGCAAAAGTGCCCGCAATAAAGCGAGAGGCTTGTTCTGATTGAACCGAGGCTTCGCTTCCCGCATTAACGGCTCATCTCGGTGTATAAACCCACGTCTGCAACTTAATATTAATAAAAGCACAATTTTAAAAAGAAATTAGCCTTCATGATGACTTTTTAAATGTAACTAGTACATAATTTATATTTTCTTACTCTTTCAAGTCTTCTGTAGGGCAATGGCAAGTACCATAGAGCCAACTGTAATCGCCTTCAATCTTTTCAACTTTCACAGTATGATTGCAGAATGGACAAGTAAACTCAAAAGACTTGAATTTTCCATCGTCAATGTCGTTGTTGTGATGAGATCTTGGTACGTCAAAGTGGGTATAATCTGGAAAGGAAGATCGATCGATGGATTTACAGTGCACTTAAGCCATTACTTAAAATTTTCAATGTTTAAATCAACCTCTTTATGACCTCAAAAGTTTTATTAGGACACGACTAAAATCGATTTGATGCTACAACAGTTTTCATCAGCCTTTAAGTTACGTAACTGACGTTATGTAGAACAGAACAATAAATTTCCTCGATCCAATGAAGCAGCACGGTAACCAGTGTGCATCGTATTTATTGTTGGTAGCGCATAGGAAATGCGACTCTTTATGATTCCGCAAAAGGCTGCAGGGGTGCGTACAAATGTCCACACAATGTTCAACAAGAGGACATCACGCTACACTAATTTAATTGTACCATAATGATATCACGGTTTAATTTATCGTTTGCTAAAATAAATAAACTTTTGAATTGTAAAATTTTTTTTAAATTACTCTTAAAATGATTTGAATTGTGCTTTTTAAAGCACGCTTTCATATATTATAATCGTTACTGTTAATAACAGTACATATGAATTCAGCATGGTTTAATTTGCATCTCTGTAATTAAAAAACCTTGCACACAATACAATTGTTCGGAAATTTAATCAAACTAATAATCAAAAAGTCCATCATGTTGTAGTCCGTCTATGCAAGTTCCAATACGAAGCGATACTAAAAAAGTGTCGAATGCACTTAGTACAGTCCCTTGGGAAGTTTTATGATAATGTACATGTTCATAATTGCATTTTGGAGTTTTAAATTCATGACAAACAATATATTACAATTTTAGTTATAAAATACAAATAAAATAATACAAATATGATTGTATCTAGGCCTAAACAAATCTGAACAGTGCAAACACATATCATAACACAAAAACATGAATGTATTTTTAAACTCAAAACCAAATAGAAGGGAGCAACATTAAGTATATGGTTTAAAATACCCAATAAGTCTTTAATAGCGTAATACCTAAATTTAAAAAATATCAATATTATGTTTGAAAAACTATGATAAACAAATAATATGACGCACTCCTTTTTTGAAGTAAATGCCATGATGTTTTATTCATGATTCAACTGATTGCGACTATAATGGCTGAAAAGATCTACAAGCTCAAACCAACAATTTTACCCGTTTTCATAGGCGAACATTGTTTTCATCTTTCAAAGCACAAGAATATATTATGTGCGTACAAAATTAAAGTGCATGTACCCTAATGATCAGAGGATTCATATGGATATTTGTTCTTCAAGACTTCATTGTTTTCTCTCAGAAAAATATTAAAAGAACCAACAGTATCTTTAGGGTTTGTGTCCTTTTTATAATTAAACATTTACAGCATTCCTGCGTACATTGAAACGGAATTGTAAGCAAATGGTATTCCTGTCAACCGGTGTCATAGTATAAAAGCAACATGAAAATTTTGCTTCTTTATTAACGTATCCTAAGTGGTTACTATCGGATTTAGTGTTTTTTTGTTTCAAATCTCTTTTTTATTTACACTTAAACTTAAAACTCCGCCAAAATGGCATCTATTCGTAACCCTATTCCAAAATTGCTAGTATGTGGGAAATGCTGTCTCCAAATGGCAATAACTGAAATAAGACAAAACTTCCAAATGTTGCATCCTAGGGTTCCATACACATATGAACATGTAGACATGCCACAAGACAGCCACCTTGTTCTTCGTCAAGTCAAGGTCAAGTTTTGCACTGATGTACGAAAATCTATAACTTTCTATGTTACGGTATGCGAACATGTCTTTTCGCAGGGATGATCGGACACTGCAACTTACATGTTTATTTTAACTTACAGAAAATTGAGAAAGGATTTTTTTCTCCAAATGGATGATATTCTATTAGGTAAATATTACAGCAAACAGTGACGTTTGTTATCACTATTCACCATGCAAAACATTAAAAATTTATTCTACGTCTTTATTTGAAAAAAATATTTTTTTCAAAATTTTTGACTATTTTTCATTATTTGGCCCCCATGTGCACCCAGAGAGCTCAGCAGGGCCCAAACTTGGCCAGCCTGGCTTTTCAACGATGTACTATCGGGTAATGCATAAAAACTTAAAATTTAAAAAAAATAAGTTTAGGGGGTGTCCCGGCTCAAAAAAGTTGCTCATATTTACTTTCTCATATTCTCGTAATTCAAACCTACACACACGTGAAATGGCTCTTAAATTGTATTATAAGTAAACCTTCTGCTTACCCTTCAGAGACCCTTTATTTGTATATTCCAATTAGCGCCAAATTGTTGTCATGATTCTCAGTTTGAAAAATTTAAAATTCAAACAAACTGAGCACATTTACTTATGGAAAGTTTCTAGATAATCTTGTAAGCAGCAATTTTTGGAATTTTGCCGTACAAATTCGATACATACTAAACCGGAATTTAATTTATGATGTAATGAAACGCTGATCCACGCTGATCCACGCTATTGTTTATATCTACAAGGGATTTAGCTTCCTTAATCAACCGCATAGAACGCAAAACCATCTTTGTGGTATATGAATTAGTACATTTTTTTGCAATGCACGTTGACATAGGGCCCTCTTAAAATTCTCCAGGCCCAATTTGTGCCAGGATAGGACCGGTACTGAAGTAATAAAATAATTTAACATATCTTCTACAGAATTATATAAAAATCTTGTGCTATCGTTGTGATTAAGTAATAAACTGTAAAATATGTATTGCTATATCCCTTCTAGTCTAACTTTAGATATTTTAACATATTTAAGCTATTTGTTTCCTAAAAACTACAAAATACAAAGCTACGGCATTGTACACTTGACTTATTCGATTAAAGTTCATTTGCAGAATAATATATTGCCTAACAGCAGATAAGTCAGTCATAGCTTTCTCCTCATACCTTTCCAAACTATTTAAATTTCCCTCAACTGAAAGAATTAATGAAAATGCAAGAAATATAGCAAACACAAAGTCTCTTGCTCCAAGTATAAAAATGAAAACTGTCAGTAGAAATGACACAACTCAAGATATCCAGTTTGTATCTGGCTATAGCCCACAATATTCAAAAATCATTAGCTAAATGTCAATTCTTACAAGCCGCAAAACAAATAGACTTGGAGTTGCCAAGAATACACAGCCAAGCATTAAATATATTAAGAGCCATCCTGAAATATCCTTTAACATTGGCTTATCCCGGTTTTCACAAGTATTTTCACAAATCATATTGTTCACGGCAACCACAAATGATTTTTTGCCTCTAATAATTACTTCTAATCTGATTAAGGTAGATATGAAAGTAGACCAAGCTATCCACATTATTGAAATTCCAATCTCAACAATTTCCATTCCCGAACGCACTCGAGTGCTCGGAGTTAATAAAATGTGATGGAGGACGCCACCGCCAAATATGAGTTGTGCAGTTAACAAAATTAAATAAAAATAGGTGGATAAGATAACGTTAGGAAGAATCATTATGGGATTATTTTTAGGGCCCATTTTCACTTGCAATGATCCATGTGGAAGTAGACCGTAAGTGAACTTGTAAATTTTGAGAGAATAAGCAAATAATAGGGTAATCCAAGGAGATGGGGAAATACTTTGATAAGAACGAAAATCTCCCATTTCACAATTTCTGTTCACTCAACAATATCAGTGAAGTTACAACCAGTTTTTGAATTCCAACACTGATCGGAAATCTCTCTTTTGCGGATAAAAATAAAACCCTGAGGACAAAAAAATAAGATTTTAAAATACACATATAATAAGGCAAGATGAGCTAAATGGTTGGTTAAACCAGTTGGTCAATTTTATCAAACATTTTAAACCCAAAGGACAGCCTGTTTCAAACAATCAAAGTCTTTTTAAACTGAAGGGCAAATTGTTTTTAAACCCGTCCTTCAACCTGTTTTCTTGCTTATATATTTTTAGCTTCACGAAAGTGTTAAATTATGCTCGTTTTGCGGATCCATCTGTATGAAATCAGCTTCTGTGTCCGAGAGATTTTAATTTGTATTGAAATAGCAACGATTGTGAACTACAATAATAAAAATACCAACAACCATAACTAAAGGTTGCATTAGAAATATCAAAATCCAAAAATTTATATTTTCGTTTTTGTGTACTAATTTCAATTGCAGGGGAGCAAAGATTGCTTGTTTTAAATAGTTCTGTATGTATTTTTGGCATATTTTAAAATGGAACCTATTCTTCAGCTGACTGAGAATTAAAACGTCGTATATTCATCCTAGAGAGCTGAAAATTGTATACATTAGCTTTTGACATCGATGATTAAAAATGAACCACTTTTGTGACCCAGTAACCACACTTGACCCATAAAACCTTCAATTGATAAACGTATATTCAAATATTTCGATTTCAATCTACTGCGATGAAAATCGAAAAGTTTACATGAATGTTTGAAAATGGAGTATTGAAAATAAATTCCCATAATGGAAGGGTTTTTTGAACACTCCTTAGTACTAATAAAATATGGACCTGACACCCTGACCGCAAAAACCCCGTAGGATCAATCATCTTTAAAATTTATTGTTATTCTGTTAATTCAAGAATGTTTTATTATACTTAATAACTCCTTATATCTGTATATTTAAACAGTAATTTACACTAAAATTTTGAATAATATTTTTACTCTCAGCAATCTAACTATCAAGCCTCTTTTTCAATATCCTCTGCTTAGTGAACAAAATTCATAAAGCATTATGTGCATATAACATTTAGTATTTTAAAATATTTTACCCAGTAATTTTTTTTTAAACATGTCATCCAAATGCAATTAAAAATGTTACCAAGTAGTTTAAAGCAGCATCAAAATAATTCATAGTGATATCTCTATCAACCACATACATGCTCCCTACTTTCACCTCAATTATCTGACAACTCTTAAGTATTTTACTTAAATAAAGTGACTTCAGCTCAAGCTTCCATCTGTGCCTCAACAACTGAACACATGTCTCCCTCGTCATACTACTGTAGTGAAAGAATAACAAAACAAACAATAAAGAATTTACTGTCAACAGTGTCGTTGTTCCAGCAACAAATAAATGACCCATTTTAAAACTAACAATCACACTTAAGCTTCCGCCTACCAAAAAACAAAATTGCGTACCCAAAAATGTGTTACTCAAATGCTTAATATGCATCTGAAATGTATCCATGGCAATAACTATTTTTATGTAAAGTCGAACCGAACTCCGTGTCAGATTTAGGCATGCAACTTGCTTCAAATATTGGACGAGTGTAGTTCCACGCGAGAAAGCAATTATAGTTGTCGACTTACTACTCACCGATACCAATTTTGCTCCCAGAAGAATTAGCGGCAGGCGAAGTAGGAGTAAAATATATTTTGTTTGAACAATCTGCAATGCTTCAGGATGTCCACGAAATAGAAGGTAAATAGGGTCTTTATTGTATACGATTAGAGCGATTGGTGCGACTACCTCCGCAATAGAATACGTCACAACCATATTTAGCAGTTGGATTCCAATTCTGTCAGCGTCTTCAGCATTTGTCCAAATTTTGCGAAGTTCTGATAAATAATTAATGAAAAGCATGGAAAACTACTGTAAAGTAAATAAATTTTTATAGTATTTTAATTATTAAATGAAAAATAAAATAATTACCCGACTTCAAAGTGTGCCACCAGTTCATTTTAGCTTTTTCACTGCTTCTCATCACTCCATATTCTTTTTCCGTTGCATTGATCCAATTGAAAAGAGGGATCAATTCGTCAAAAGTGAAGTATAGGTGAAAGTCATTTGTAAGCGAGATGAACATAATTTGCAGAACAATGAGAACCATCAGAATTTCCGAGAAGTGGAAAAGATCAGGAGACAAGATATACTTGACAATGAGAAACATGTAGCATGGAAACATTACACAACCAATCATGGTAAATTGAAGAATGAAGTATAAAGGCAAATCAAATTTTGGAGTGCGAAACAAGCTAAATTTTATCTTCCGAGCTTCCCATTTCTTCGCCTTGTCATTCCAAACAAATGGATATGGAATGCAAATGAGGAAGTCAGATAATGTCTGATTGAGCTTGTAAGTTAGAAATGTTAAGGGAGATGGCATTTTGGCAAGATTTTGAAATGGCGTCTTACTCGAAGTAAACCAAGTAGGTTACTGACTGCTAAAATGATCACGTGCTAATCTAGTTCATCAAACCCAAATTAAAAATTGATTCTAGAGTCTTGTCAAATTAACTCTGTTAATTCAATTTGTTCAAGAAAATTATAGACACAACTTTATTTGCGTCTACAAAATCTATTAACCTACCTACTGAGAAAATATAGACGTATTTGACCCCTTTATAATAGTTATGTACCTGATTGGAATAGTGGTCACGTTGAAACTCACGTGACGAGAAAGGAGAAATGGAGTGATAAAACAGGTCACACAAATACACCCATTTTAAGTTGATTGACTGGCACTAATTGAAATATTTTGAAAAATATACCTAACATTTGACCCATTTGGTTTATTGGACAATTATGTCTAGTGGAGATAAGCACATTTAATTGAAATCTTGATTGTTTTCAGAAGTTATTAAAATGTTTTGAATTGAGTTACGCCTCATTCGTTCATGCTAATTGGTTTAAAAATGAGGAAATAAATTGAGTGGAAATATTATCTTATAGAATTTGGAAGAGTTTATTTTACAGAGAAGTGAAAAAAATGTAATTAAAAATGCCATTAATTGACACAGTGTTTAATAGTCGTATAACTGCTTTACGACTGTTGCACGGGAGGAGGTGGGGGTGTCCCGGGAGTTCATAAGTAGCTGGCTGGCAGTTTACTAGGAAAAAGATAATTGCTATAGTTTATGACTTGATAATTAATATTTTTAACTACGCTTATCATTGGAGCTTATCAATTTATGGACTGGTGCTCATCATAGGTGGTGTACACTTTAAGGGTGAAGGTGGGTGGGGTTTTGTGTGAGGGTGTGGGAGTGGGCAACGGGTTAAGACCCAGCAAAGATTTTTATTGTAACATGAGCGCTTGGATATAAGGGGTGATATGCAAGCTGGTTTTATTTTTGTCCAACCTGAAATCCGTTTTTCATCATCTTCGAGGAAATGTCGACTTTCAACATATAACAGTGAGAGCGGCTACGATATTATTCTGCTCCAAGGGACTTGGTTATTCAACCATGAATAACTGATTTGAATGTTAGCATTAATTACTCTAAAAATCGGGGAATTTTCTGATATTACTCAGATTATTAAGCTATTATTCAGATTATTTCCAAGATGCAATTAAATTTAGCACGAACAATTGATAAATGCAGCATGTTTTTGTAAAAATGTTACGAAATTGGTATTCATGCAAGCTACTACACTAAAGTTTCCTCAAAGCTCTCTCAAAGCTATAAATCAGCAAAGCAAAGCGATAAAAATCATGTTTTTTAACCATTTCATCCCTATGTTTCCAGAAATATCCAAAAAAACTTTTAGGGATCAATATTTCGTAATATTGATTTAATTAATCTTTAAGACGAATTTTTAAATTTACATTATATGTTTTACATTTACTTTAGAAAAATAGCAGGCAAGGTAAATACGCTCACGCAAGCTTATGCAATAGGATTCTTACGCCATATCAAAAAATATCATACAAACGTTATGTATTATCTATATAGTTGAACATATGAGTTACATATGTTGTAAAATAAGACTCCATTTCCAAGAGCCCATAATATAGCATAGCTAAAAATAAAAATAAAATATGATTGATTTATTGACTATTACCAAAAAATGCCAAAGATTTTCTAAATGTTATACTATCTAAAGGAAAAAAAATATATAATACAACCATACATAAAGCCCTCGGTTCCTTACTTTAGTCAATTTCTGTCATTTTGATATTATCGTCGTCTATTGTCTGCAATTAGATTTATAGCCATACAACATATTATCTTATACGAAATTCAACATTTTAAGGAAAGTTAATTAGCAGAAAAAATATTTCTGATAAGTTGTTGACTTTACAAACGCAAAATCCGGAATAAAAAAATGGGAGACTTTCGCTCATACGAAAAACTTTACCCGAAGCCTTGGATTACCCCATTATTTTCTTATTCTCTCAAGATGTACAGTACCACTTACGGTTTACTTCCACCTGGATCCTTTCAAGTGAAAATGGGCCCTAAAAATAATCCCATTTTCCATATTTCCAAAATAACTTTCTCCACCTACTTGTATTTAGCTATATGCATTACACAGCAAATATTTGGCGGTGGCGTTCTCCTTTACATTCTATTAACTCCTAGCACTCGAGTTCTTTCGGGAATGGAAATTGTACAAATTGGAATCGCCATACTATGGTTAACTTGGTTGACTTTAATATCCACGTTAATGAGATTAGAAATAATTCTCAAAGGCAAGGAATCCTTTGCAATTGCCATGAACAATATTTTTTGCGAAAACATATGTGAAAATCGGAATAAAAAAGTGCTGAAGGATTTCTCAGGATTGTTATTGCTGTATTTAATGCTTGGCTGTATCTTTTTGGGAGCCCCAAGCCCATTTGTGTTGAGACTAGTAAACGTTGATATTTGGTTGTTAATTTTTGACTATTTTGGGCTGCATCCAAACACAAACTCGATATCTTGGATGGTGTCTCTTTTGATGTCAGTATTTACGTTTGTACTTGGAGTAAGAGATTTGTTGGTGATTATATTTCTTGCATTTTCATTATTTCTCTCGATTGAAGGAAATTTGGAAGCTTTAGAAAAGTATGAGGAGAAGTGCTTATCAGATGTATCTGCTGCTAGACAATATATTATTCTGCAAATGAAATTTAATCGATTAAGTCAAGTGTATAGTGCTCTCGCTTTGTATTTTGTGGTATTTAGTCAAATAATTCTCACAGTATTTCTCTGGGTACCTGTAAATTGCGCAAAGGTTGTACATCCATTTATTGTGCTCACTTTTACAGCCGCTTTTATTGGCGGTCTTGGACTAACATTGTTTCTGTTGCAATTAAATGCCAATGTTAGATTGAAAAGTAAAGAATTTGTGTTGAAGAAGCAGAAAAGATTTTGTTTTAATTACAGAAGGTTTGAAGGTTACATCAGAAGATTGTGGGTTGCTCAGAATGCATTGCAGATAAATTGTGGTGAAAAATTTGCTTTCAGTATTGACGCAGTTTTAATTTATTTGAGTGTATTGAACACGAACCTGACAAATGCCTTGCTTTTAATTAGAGTGTAATATTAAGTGAGAGATATTTTCTTTTCCGCATTTGCGATTTCGGAATATCAGTAGTCCTATAAGTAAAACAATAAACATGTTAATCTATATAAATACGAATATCTGATCTTGGAAAATTTATGATTTTGTAAATCTCTGTACGATAGCATGCTATTTTTAAAGTATTGCAAAATATATTATCCTGTTTTCCTGTTTTTCTGACCACCTCTGGTTAACCGAACGGGAACTAAATTGAATAGATTACCATAAAGTGTAATTGAATAAATAACATCTGTAAAAATTAATAGATTTACGATTATAACTTTGATACGGATTGTTATCAATAGAGTATAATATTTTTATGTGATATTAAAAAATTCAATTTACAAATACTTATAAAGTTCTTTCTGGGTAATTAAAAACAGAAACACTTTTATAAATATTTATATACTACCTAAACATTAATAAATGTATACATTTTGCAGAAGACTTTGTAATCAAACAATAATTATGCAGTGCTTAGTAAATAAACACAGAACACAAAAACAAAATTACAACAATTTTTCTTGAGAACAGTTCATAGCATAGTTATTACTACAAATCATCGTTTTTAATTTAGTTTACATCCAAAACATATACCTAAATGGAATTGCTATTCCAACTTCTATAGACTAGTTTTATCCCCTTCCCCCGCCTTGTTACTTAAATTAGCTGTTTACTAACGCATAAATATTTGTCAGAGTTCTACTCAACAAAATACTTCTTAACTTCTCAAATGAATCTATAAGACATTAGCATTATAAAATACCTGAATTTTTGCCTTTCAGCAGTCTATCAGAAGGTTTTGTTATGCTTAAAGCGTAAGTGAAATATACATTTAAATAAACTTTCCCAAATCAGTGTGTAACTTTACAGGGTAAATATTAAATTTATCGTCTGATCAACAATCCATCCCAAACAAACTAAAAAAGTCTCTTGTTTAACAAAGAAAAAGTTTCCAATGTTAAGTTCTATATC
>JAQIXW010000963.1:0-22768 GCA_034700685.1 Willowsia buskii
CGATAGTCAGATATTGGACGCATGGGTATGCCCGATTTGTGAAGTTTAGGGAGACCATAAAGTGTTGGACATTTTTCGGAGTCCGGTCGTATGAAATTGTACGTGTTCTTTTCTAGTTTTTTGTCTCTGAATAGCTGTAGACAGCAGCCTTTTAACTTCTTTTGATATGAAGGTATTGGGTTCGTTGTTAGTATTTCATACGGTCCATCCGATATTAGATCTGAGATTTTCTGGTCGTATGTGGTTTTGTCCATTACAACTGTCATGTTACCCTTATCGGCTCGTGTAACTATGATTGATTTGTCCGCTTTCAGAGATTTGATGGAAATGCAGATCCATTTGGGTGGACGGGAGTGATCCTTCTTTTTGTTCAAGAATGATTTGAGGGCATGAGATACTTCGTTTTTGACAGTATCCTTAATGTGTGGGCTGACTTCTTCGTCGTCAATTTCGCAGAGGATTTTGTCAACGCACATCATTGTCTCCAAACATGAATTATTAACACTTGCTTCCGGAATGGCAAAAGTTAGTCCAAGGCTTAAGGTAGCTAGTTCAGCTTTACTTAAAATGCGGGAGCTTATGTTTTCAACACATTTAGGGATCCGTTTGAGAATTGTGTCCATGTCTTTTTCCTCAATGCGATTTTGCTCATCAATTAGAGTCTTGAACTTCTTTGATGTCTCTCTTTGGTTTTTGATTGTTCCCGTTGCATTTTTATGTTTGTCAGCTCTAGAATTTGCGGTAACCTACAATACTTTGTCCTCCACAATCCACAATAAATAGGAACTTGGTAAGTTCCATTTTAGTCTTTCATCGGTAGGTTTGAAAACCTTTATCCTTCGTTTGGGGGAATTGGCACAAAAAAGGAAAAATGTTTGTGGATATCGGGAAAAAAATATCAGAGAAAGTGCGTTAGGTGTAGAGTTGTATGGACAGGTAACTTCCGATATTTTGAAACGCTTTGGGGGAATTACTGAATCGGGACTGTTTGAGTGGTGGAAAAGTTACCTGCGAATTGATGATTTGTTTAAATGTCTTAATGTGGAGCAGTCAAAAAAGCCTCCAAAGGCAGCCACTATGGGTGGAAACGTTCTAGCGATATTTTGCATCTTTGGATATGGGATATTAGCAAGTGTTTTATTATTTATGTTTGAAATGGTAAGATATTTGTTCAAACTTTGTTTATTTGCATTTGCGAAAATTTGCTATATTTATGTATATTTTTATTCGAACAATTTGGAAGTATTAAGTTTACATGTGTTAATTCTAATAATTATTTAAGACTTACAACTTTGTAAATTTGAAGTTTTATTATAGCATAGCTTCTACTGGATTGAAATAATTTGGAAATATTTCAATATAAAATTTCCCAAAATACACTTAAACTACTTATTTCTATTCTTGTATTGCCGTGGGCTTAATATATCAGCAACATTAATATCAACAACAACAGCCGCAATAACCGTCATCATCAACAACAACAGCAGCGTCATTCTCGTCATCAGCATCGCCAATATTGTAGCAGCGTAGCATCGTTCATCTCAGCCATTCAACCCACTTCCACACATACACACACCATGCTGCGCATTATTTTATTCATTCTCTAGCCTATAAGTATCTGATAGATATAAGCCAAAATGTTGTATGAATGTATGTATGCAAGATCATTTGATTAATAAATATAATATGCATCTTAAGATGTATCAGCAGTTTCACAAATCCCACCATACCGACTAGACCAAATTACTTTTTTGCCAACTTCTAAACATTCTTGAAAAAATTTCGTAGAAGAGATTTCGAATTACATATTGGCTTTTTTCAACTATGTTAATCTCCGCATAATTTTCCTTACATATTTACCCATAGTTTCTAAAGTTTAATATAAAGTTTCCCCTAATATTTAAAGCTTTAACTAATGGTAATTCAAATGTTAGGGCTACTACACGTTGCAACAATTATATTATTATGCTGAGATTTTAAGTTGAGGTTTTAATAGGGTATTCGGGTGTAAACAAGATTTATTTATTAAATCCAGCGTTTCGATTCATTAACATGAATCCTCATCAGGGAAGGTGAATAACAAGATAAACACAAGTTGTGTTAGTCATTCGTATGTCTGTTGAGATAAATAATTATATTATTTTCTAAGGGTTACAGTCTATTTTGTTGAACGTAAAGTTGTTCGAAGAAGAAGAAGCATCCAAACTGTAGCTATTCGATGTGGCTGGATGTATAAGATTGATGTAGAATTTGAAACAGAATACCGCCATAACAAGAAATTAAGCGCGTGAACATCAGACTTATATCATAAGACATTTTATATCTGTAATGGAACCAAGCATAGGATTTGTCTTGTCAAAGTATACGCCAATGGTCCCTCAGTCGTTTTCTGTAAACCGAATAATAGATCTGGTGCTGCTTTTTAACGGAATCCAATAAACATTATAGAATATATCCAAAGCACACAATTGTTTGTAACTTGTCAGTAACAACTATCAGTTCTACGTTTAGGGACAATTTAGGATAATATTAATCTTTGAAAATGTTAAATACTTAAGACTTTTGGTTTTGTTTAAGAAATTACAAGAATCCGTTCATGATTCACTAATGACCAACGCGGCCATGACAAAATAGTCTTCCGAGGCAATTGTCTGTATGCGTAGTGTGAATGCATTGTAAACTTTGTAAACCTAGGCCCACCAGCTTATGCACAGATACCTTACACATTTACGACTGCCTATATATAATGCATAGTTCACTCTGATTTGAATAGTGATGATTTTTATGTCGATTTTGATAATTGAAGTAAAACTCATTGGTCAAAGTATTCCAATGTAGGCATTACACCCATTATCATTATAAGAAATTATTTTGGTTAATTCGAATGCACCACAGAGTGGTCACGATCGGATCTTCCATGACAATGTATATTCTGCTGATATTTGATGGTAAATTTGTATATGTGATTTGTGTGACTTTAAGCTTTGCGAAGCCAAATACATTGAGGTGTTTTTATCAGTTGATTTCTAAGCGTTATCCTTTCGATCAATTTCACATGCATTCTTCAACAGACTGCTTTATTTCTTAATTAAATAAATTTGTTCAGACATTTGATTTTAAGGAATGCAATATTTATGATGATCTATAATTAATAAATTATAGTTTAATTGAACATTTAACTGCTACTGCGTAACCACACGTAAGTTTCATTATATGTTTATCTTGCATTCTACAGCTTACTCAAGAATGTAAAGCAATCATTCGACAGAAATCTAAACTGACGAGTACCTTTTTATCTAATAAGTTGACTAACAAATTCGAAAAGTATATTGTTTGATTACATTTGTTTAATCTATTTTACACAAGCGTGTTTTTTAAACAGGCGGCAGTAATTTTAATGAAATATAATTACCAATTTTTAATTATAGTAAACATCTTAACAATAAAAAACGATTAAACTACAGGATGTTCTTTATGTATGAATCCCGAACTCTAACGCGTAATCATAACACTAAGCAATAAGTCTAAGTTTTTTATTCGATACATTTTGATAAACAAGGAAACAAATAAGTCTTACTTCAAATATTTTTTGATCTTTTTAAACAGTAAAGCACTTGATTCTTTGTTCTACGAATTGTGACATAATTTTTGAAAACAAATCAAAACAACAACCTTAATTTAAGAATTTAATAAATTTTCAATCACAGAACCTTTAATTATTCGTATTTATTACAGAAAACGAAATAACTGCTTTTCTGAAAAATGTATTTAGGAAAAAAATTACTAACAATAATTTTAACATCTGCTGCTTTGATTTCCGTTTTGAATAGGATTGGGTAATCACTATGTGAGTCTTATTGGAAATGATTGCGGAGATCATGGATGCCATTTTTTGAAACAGAAATTTATTTCTCAAGCTTTCGATTTTAAACTAAAACCATCATCAACCATTGAGATAAATAATTATATTATTTTCTAAGGGTTACAGTCTATTTTGTTGAACGTAAAGTTGTTCGAAGAAGAAGAAGCATCCAAACTGTAGCTATTCGATGTGGCTGGATGTATAAGATTGATGTAGAATTTGAAACAGAATACCGCCATAACAAGAAATTAAGCGCGTGAACATCAGACTTATATCATAAGACATTTTATATCTGTAATGGAACCAAGCATAGGATTTGTCTTGTCAAAGTATACGCCAATGGTCCCTCAGTCGTTTTCTGTAAACCGAATAATAGATCTGGTGCTGCTTTTTAACGGAATCCAATAAACATTATAGAATATATCCAAAGCACACAATTGTTTGTAACTTGTCAGTAACAACTATCAGTTCTACGTTTAGGGACAATTTAGGATAATATTAATCTTTGAAAATGTTAAATACTTAAGACTTTTGGTTTTGTTTAAGAAATTACAAGAATCCGTTCATGATTCACTAATGACCAACGCGGCCATGACAAAATAGTCTTCCGAGGCAATTGTCTGTATGCGTAGTGTGAATGCATTGTAAACTTTGTAAACCTAGGCCCACCAGCTTATGCACAGATACCTTACACATTTACGACTGCCTATATATAATGCATAGTTCACTCTGATTTGAATAGTGATGATTTTTATGTCGATTTTGATAATTGAAGTAAAACTCATTGGTCAAAGTATTCCAATGTAGGCATTACACCCATTATCATTATAAGAAATTATTTTGGTTAATTCGAATGCACCACAGAGTGGTCACGATCGGATCTTCCATGACAATGTATATTCTGCTGATATTTGATGGTAAATTTGTATATGTGATTTGTGTGACTTTAAGCTTTGCGAAGCCAAATACATTGAGGTGTTTTTATCAGTTGATTTCTAAGCGTTATCCTTTCGATCAATTTCACATGCATTCTTCAACAGACTGCTTTATTTCTTAATTAAATAAATTTGTTCAGACATTTGATTTTAAGGAATGCAATATTTATGATGATCTATAATTAATAAATTATAGTTTAATTGAACATTTAACTGCTACTGCGTAACCACACGTAAGTTTCATTATATGTTTATCTTGCATTCTACAGCTTACTCAAGAATGTAAAGCAATCATTCGACAGAAATCTAAACTGACGAGTACCTTTTTATCTAATAAGTTGACTAACAAATTCGAAAAGTATATTGTTTGATTACATTTGTTTAATCTATTTTACACAAGCGTGTTTTTTAAACAGGCGGCAGTAATTTTAATGAAATATAATTACCAATTTTTAATTATAGTAAACATCTTAACAATAAAAAACGATTAAACTACAGGATGTTCTTTATGTATGAATCCCGAACTCTAACGCGTAATCATAACACTAAGCAATAAGTCTAAGTTTTTTATTCGATACATTTTGATAAACAAGGAAACAAATAAGTCTTACTTCAAATATTTTTTGATCTTTTTAAACAGTAAAGCACTTGATTCTTTGTTCTACGAATTGTGACATAATTTTTGAAAACAAATCAAAACAACAACCTTAATTTAAGAATTTAATAAATTTTCAATCACAGAACCTTTAATTATTCGTATTTATTACAGAAAACGAAATAACTGCTTTTCTGAAAAATGTATTTAGGAAAAAAATTACTAACAATAATTTTAACATCTGCTGCTTTGATTTCCGTTTTGAATAGGATTGGGTAATCACTATGTGAGTCTTATTGGAAATGATTGCGGAGATCATGGATGCCATTTTTTGAAACAGAAATTTATTTCTCAAGCTTTCGATTTTAAACTAAAACCATCATCAACAGAACTAGTTTTAAACAATAAATAAATAAAAATGTACAAGCATAGGTAAATAGCATACAATAGGAAACTGAAAACTACAATAAACTAAATTTATCCGAGTTTTGCATACTTGACCGGTTCTTAGGGTCCAATCGAGTTGAAAAATTTTCCTCTCAGCAGATGAATGGAAAGGATTTTATTTTGAGTCGATGACTCGATCGATTCAATTCGAAAAGTCGATTAAGATGACGAAAAATATGAAATTTGTACTATTCTTCATTACGTGCAGGTGTTATCAGTGAAGGTGGTACCAATGGTTTTAACATTGGAGTGAGAGATGCATCCCAAATTGTAGACATATTTACTCCACGATTTTGATTAATTGTGTCATTTGAAATTATGTATAGATGTTCTTTGACTATGTAAGTCTATTGAAAGTGTTAAGAGATAGTGGGAACCAACTCTTGTTTGGCCAAGTTTTACTGTCTGCATTTTCTCCATATGAATATGTTATGCTTTTCACGTAAATCATAAAGCGATATCATTTTTTTAAAGAAATTTTCGTCGCAAATAAGAAATGGATTAACCTTACTAATCCCAGACGGAGAAAAAGAAAAAAGATAGGCAGGGCACAAATTTCCATAATCATTGACAGTTATTACCAAGCCTAATTGTCTTTGAATTGTGAAAGCCAGTATACTAACATTAATGTCGTTACTAAAAGCTTAAATAAACTACAAACAAAGCTACATATTTTAATAAGATCTACAGTAACTCACTGTATATATAAATCAGTGAAACAAACAAATTTATTATGCTTACGAATTTTGTCCTAACAAGAAAACTAATCACAGCATCTTGTTGGCAAGACTTAACTTTCAATTTGGTTCTCGAAATTTTGAGTAATATTTGCATACATAAATACAAATGATAACTTCATCTTCACATTAGCGGTATACATCCAAAATTACTAACTCGAATTAATCATAATTTTGTCCATCAGCTCCCATTTACTTCAGACCAAACCAATTCTAAACAGTCCAATGATTTAGTAAGTACTTAGTAATCTCTAAAAGTGATTATGATTGTAATTAAAACTGCATTTTCATAACTAAAATTATTAACGCTACTTGACATTAATACATGACAATTGTAACTGAAGTTACGAAGTTAATTCTAGAAAAGAATAGATGTAAGCAGATTGATCCTTAAAGTATTTTCTTTGAAGAATTCACGGAATTCCTCAGATTCCTCGACCATCTTCCTCGGTTTCTTGAAAATTAATCAAACAAAACTTTCGCTTAAAAATCATTCGTCTTAAAAAAAGGAAAATTTGAATTAAAAAATTAATCTTACGATTTTAGCACTTTCCCGGCCTTGCGCATAAGATATTGGTAAACAATCAATCCTTCATTGTCGAACTTCCTTCCCGCAAACTGCAAAAGTTGGAAAGCCACGTCGACAGAAAACCATCGGTGTTTTTTCGCATGGAAAAGCTGTAGCATTTCTCTCTCCAGACTTTCGATAAAATATTGTTCGGCCTTCAGGAGCAGTTCCAGAGCCACAGAAGGCGAATCCAAAGCCTTGGACGTGTCCAGACAGTAGAGATAATCCAGAAGCGCGTGAAGACCTTCGCCGGACATCTCAGGGACTGGAACGATGTTCGACTGTTGCTCAATCATCTTGGCTTTAAACATTGCCTTAAAGACCTCACTGTTCCCTGTGAATTGAAACAGAAAGAAAGTTGACAGTTTTGAAATAAAAATATTTAAATTTTTTGATAAATAAAAGACGGACTTACCAGTGAGGAATATCTTGTGACATTTAATTTCTTTCCCGTCCCTGGAAACAAGAGTGACATCCGTTAAGTCAGTGTCCATCTGCAACCCTTTGTTAACATCTTCCAGTGAATTCTGCAACTCACCGAGACCGAAGACTTCTCCAATTTGATTATTATTGAGTCTCAGATTCACTGAAAGTTCTCCAGTGAAAGTCTTCGTATTTTTCATCCATTCTTTTGACCAACGCCTACCAAAACGCATGGATGTACTAAGGAGAACAACCATACCAGCTGGGCCCTCAACTTGACGATCGAGTTGCTTAAAACTTTCAATTTCTAAAAAAACATTTAAAAAAAGTCAAACGTGCCTTTAGAGTACAGCCAAATGCAGAGTTTGAAAACAAAAAAATAACTCCATTACTTTTAATCTTGCGGTAGGAATAGTTTCTGCTTTCATTCTTCACGCAGCCTAATGGATCGGGTTCGTCGTCGCTAATTGGTGCTCCAAAGTCAAATATGATATCCATCAGTAGCTCTTCCCCTCCCAAAGTGTTCTTCATTCGTTCGAAATAATCTTTCATTGATGTAGTTGTCCAAATGGTCATAAATCCTTCTTTTGCAGAAGCAAGCTTACCTATCTGAACTGTCAGGAATTTGTCTCTGTAAAGTAAAAAAAATGGAGAGGTCACCATTTGGAAAACAGTACTATACTGAAATGGCAGGAACGAATAAAAGTCTATTTCAAGAGGTCAATTTTCTTGAGCATTTAAAATGAGCTAAAGTTTGGCAGTTGATATTATCACTTGTATATGCAAACTTACAAATATGTATTTAACCGCTGCCGTTTACGCCCTGAATTTCCTTCAACACCATTGCTTCTTATTATACCAGTAGCGATCGCTTTTTCCCAAGCATTGACCCCTAACCCGAACTTTGGCAGATTTTCCAGACAAGCGGTTGCATTTCGAACAAAATATGACTCCTCTGATCTCATCTCGCCAATGGAAAACACCAAATTTTGTGCCGCAATGAAAGAAAACTTCATATCTTTTGAAATATACATCTTGCTTCTCAAGTAGGATAACTTAAAAACTTGAAGCACAGCTGATTAATTAGTAGTAGGTTACAGGGATATATTTAGTTGTTAGTTCAAATTAAGCTGGCATTAGATGAGTAATATATTTTGTTCCGATTTTTAATAAATCCACACACTTATTTATTTCAATTTCTTATCCTCAGTCACAGTCATTCACTAACAGAGTCTCAGTCCCACAAACACTTTTATGATTAGATGATATCAAAATATATATCAATTTGCACGATGTGCTTTCCAAACTATCTAATAAAAACTGATAAAAACATAAGTCAATGCAAAACTGACTAAAAGTAGAACGCTATATAGACCCCCAAAATTACACTGTTATGGTACAATAAAGTAGGTGGCTTCTTTTGCCAACTGTTAAGAAATAAATTAAATTTACTGAGAGAACAACTGAAAAAATTGATTGAGAAAAAAACTTGACATTATAAAATCCAAAGTAAACTTTATTTACATTTGCAAACAATCACACAAACAACCTTACAAAATTAAAACAAAAATTGAAAATAATTAGGTGGCTATAAAGTCTGACTAGTTAAATTTAAACTTAAACAAGGTTAATTGAACACCGGGTACAGTTTGACTATGTAAGTTGGACAAAGTGTGTGCTGGTCACATTTCACATGTTAGATAGACGACAATATTTAAAAGGTTTTACCGCGTGATAAGTAAGGGCATGCCAAAACTCTCAACATCCATAGATCCTAAGTCGCAAATGGGGCCATTCATAAATGACATCGCAATTTGGGTGGGGTCGGTGGTATTGTCACACTCTATATATTCGTTTATGGGGAAATGTTTGAAAAAAGGTGGCCAGTATAAAAAATTGCGTTACATCATTTATGAACAGCTCATATTCCCGGAATTCCAAATGGGCTCTTATACACGCAGAATTGCTTATGCGATTTTACACAGGTGAAATTGAAAATTGGAACTGATTGTGAATTCTAAGTTAAAACAAAAAGCTTCATGAAAACTTAGGTTTTATTAAGAGGCACCTATTTGATGTAAAGGAAATTGCTAATTGTTAGGTTAATTTTAGTTAAAAATATTACTTGAGTCTTAAATCAATTTAGTTTTCTGTTTTGCCTACATGTTATACCTTGCTTAAAACAAACCTCTCAAGTACACTTAATTGTTAAGTTTTTACAGAAATTGAATTCTTCAAATTAACTTAATATTGGATATCATTCACATTTTTATGTCAATTAAGTAAACATGAAGATCCTATGGGAGGTTCAACATTCAGCACATTTAGTTAAAAAACATTTTGGAATAATTTTTTATGAAGAATTTAGTTTGAATATTTTGACTCGGCATTTGACAAAAACAATTTACAAATCATCATTAAACAAATTGCGTCTACCGACATGGAATGAACTATCCATCTAAAATGGCAAGTTAAAATTGTGTGCGGCATCTGTGCATAATATGGTGGGGCTACATATGTGTACGAGCACCACATTGAAGGCATACTGCGCATGCAGATAAATACTTCGATAGTTGTTTTTGTACGGTGCTCACTTTGATCATTACATTCATTACTGATAAATTACAAAATATTGCTTTTCAAATATACTCTAAAAGACTACCACTTGCTATTATCTGTATATAGTTTAAATCTTTTTAAATAAAGTATCCGCATAAATGTTTAGTGTCATTGTGCAAATAAATTCACCAAACTGGCCAGTATCCGATAAATTGAGAAGATTGTAGATCTGTAACGATAGCTTACAATTGCATATATTCAGATCTGTGCCAGATTCTCCGGTATCATCATTAATCATTGAGTAATCATTATTCCAACCGTGTCTGCTCACTGGAATGAACTATGCGGCATCAATGACCAGTCACAAAAATGTAAGCGGCATCTACACATAAGCTGATGGGGCTACGTATACAAACTTCCCAGTGCTTGTTTACTCCGCATACAGAGAATTGCCTCGGAGGTCTATTTTGCACGGTGGTCGCGTTAATGCATGCACGAATACATGCAATTTCTTAAAACTTACAGCCATATATCTTTCTTTCACATTTTCGAAGACTGACAGTAAGTCCTTTCAACATAATTGTCTAAATTAAACGCAGCCCTTACATGAATTACTGAGAAGTTACAAAAGTTGTTGTCTGTATCTATAGTCTAGAAGGTTTATCAATTTCCATAACTTAAAAGAAACAAGTTCTACGGTCTACACAAAATTAGTTTAGTTCAAACGAAAATTTCATCAGTAACTAGAAGACACTGCTATTATAAATGGGCATGTCTGCATGCATCCACTTATGAAATATGTTTTCAGTTTCAGTTATCTTCAATACTAATGTCACTAGAAAGGTTCATATACTTTTGTAGTTTTGCGGTCAGAGATTGCTTAGGTTTGACAGCTGAAATAGCTACATGGGTTTCTTAAGATGAATAAATTCGAATAAGGACATACAAAAAAGTCTAACGAAGCTTATCCAGTTTACTATTTGTAATACTCATGCTTATTGGAATCATGAGTGAAACCAATATTTTAAGTCGAATTGACGAGGAACTTTTGCTAAGACATTCATTCCATTGTTTTTTTGCAGAAATAACTTCACATATTTTTCACAACTTTCTAAGATTCTTCTAAGAAGGAATCTAAGACTTCAGACATGGAAAGGTCGAGTAAACTCTATGTCCAGGCATTTTTCCAAATGTCATTGGCGTCGGCAACATCAACATTGACAACTGTACTTATGGCACACACTCTTCAAAAGGACCCGCAGAAGATGGCAGGATTAAGCCAGATATTACGGCTTATGGTGTGGATGTCTTAGGTGCCACTCCGCATGCGGAAGACCACTACGATTTCAACTCTGGAACAAGTTTCTCCTGTCCTCAAGTCGCTGGGGTGGTGGCCCTACTTTTGTCTCGTGACTTGACAATGTCATTTTCCCAGGTAACTCAACTTCTCTACAACAACACGGATATAGAGAATCTAGAGTTGCCGGGGAAGCATTCCCCTCCGTTTGTCTGGTTGTGTGATTCTGTCTTTAATGGGACACTCCTTCACCCCAACAATCACTACGGGTTTGGGCTCGTTAATGCCGTACAAGCGGTGAAAGCACTAGCAAACGAAATATCAAAAAAATGAAATCGAATACGGGCCAATGTACGAAGATATTTTCAAAAGTACTCGGTCAACTTTGCTAACGCATATCTTAAAGACGTCTTTCTCAGTAACGCTGATCCGTATTTCCTCTGATAGAATTATATTTGATCTTTATAATGAAATTTTTTTGGGGTTATATTTTACTAAAGGTCTTCTCCATATTTAATTAAAAATTACCTTTCTCAAAATATGGTTTGAATCCAGTGCGAATCAAGACAATTATCCATCCATGGTAACGCGGATTCCATAGTGATGATTTATTAATTGAAAAAAGGTGTAAATCTATTCTCCCTCGACCTGTAATTATGACTGCAATGGGCGCTCCAGTTACCGGAGAAGCATATTCCGCTGTCCTGATTAAGCTAAAGATATCTTACATCGAGAAACAGGGGAAAAAGAAATGAGACAATGGATTTTTCTTATTGCATGATAATGAGCCTTGTCACATTTTCAAGGTCGCCAAAAAACTATGACACGCCTTTATTGAATTCTACCATCCTCCCCACAGACCCATTCTTGCCCTATCTGACAGATTTTTGTTCCTTAAACTGAAAAATTACATACGCAGGACGACGTATAATACAGACGAAAAAGTTAAATAAAAACAAAAAGGAAGGCCATGTACATCGAGACCCGACGTTTTGCTCCAGGGGCACCTCTGCCCTTGAGAGTAGGTGGAAAAAGCATGTAAGGGTCAGAGGAGTTTATATGGAAAAAATTGCTAAAGTATCTGGAGGCGTTGTAAAATATAAGCGAAACAAAGTTGACCGATTACTTTTGAAAATGCCTACGTATTTATAGAGGTTCAGACAAAAAAGGTATATTTGAATTTAAACTCGTAGATAAAAAAGGAAATGCTATTTTATATTTAAATTACATGTTTTCGAACAACAGTATTTAGCTCTTCAAACAAATAATTTTATTATGTATTTCAAGCACTGTTTTTACCAAATGATTTAAATAAACATGGCACTGATACGGGAAAAATAATATTAGATTAATGTAAGATATCCATTCATTCACCCCACCTATTTGTTTTCGGAAGGACCATGAGGAGCCATATCGCTTAATAGCAAGTTTTCACTTTTTAATAATTCATAGCTATTTGTCTATGAGAAACTATATAAAAGTGTAATAATAGTTCTGCGTAAAGCGCAGCAACAATAAAAAATATTGCACTACGCAACTCACCTTACGTAAAGCAGTATGAATGAAACCCTTTTTGTGTAAAAATCTGGTGTATTATCCAAAAAGGAGTAAAACTTGCTTTAATTGTTAGTTATCTTTATAGCATAATCTTACAAAATTAAAAATGTAACAAGTTTACTGCAACGGGGTTTTGAAATAAAATGGAATTTTCGTAAATATCCTTTCCTAATGGTGGCAACGTAGGCATGACGTTCCCCCTGGTGGTCGATGAGTGAAAAAACAAGCAAAAAGGTTATTCCTCATGTTAGTATTTGATTCAAAATACATAAATACATTCTATTTATTCAACAAAACAATAATTCTAGTAAGTATTTTTGCTCTCTGTTCAGTGTTTCATCATAATGAATACATAATGAGTGAATAATAAAAATATACACCATGAATAATGGTGTGTGTCGTGTGGCATATTGCGTATCATAAAAACTGGCAAATTTTAATTAATAAAATATAAAATGTACCTTTCCTTTCGTGTTTTTCACCGTCTTAAAGTGAAGCTGTGAAACTGGGACAGCCTAATTGTTGCGGAGAAAGAATTTCATAAACTTCCAAACAGTGTTAAGCAGACAAAAAATGCAATAGAATTTAGTTTTTTGATTAGAGAAGAAATTTTAAGGAAAAGAATTGGTGAGCAGAAATGTAATTGAACTTCCTAAAAATTTAACTATATTTAGCTTCTTTGACAAAATTTATGTTTTTATTATACGAAAAGAGGCACAAATGCCTGAAAACCAAATGTTGCATCTTGCAAATTTATGCAAAATATGTTTTTATTCATATCGGTTAAGAATGATATAATGGTGCTTACCGTGAGTTTTTACAAATTATGCAAAATGCTAATCTAGTCAATGAGGCTGATGTTATTAATGCGTTTTACGTTGCGTAGGTCATATGCAATGGTTAATGAGCGAAAAGTTATAATATGAGACACTGGTTTCCATTAATTCGGAAATTGAGTTTAGGAAACCTTTACTGTAGAAAATATCGATTCACAAAAAGAAAGTATTTATTTGATAAAATGGAATATTTTTAATATAAATGCCAAGCTTTCAAATGTAACTACACTCTTCAACACGGCAATTAGATGATGTGAAATTAAAAGAAATTCGTAAGACTAACAGTGCAACAGGATTATAAAGAGAAAAATTATGAATGAAGTTATAATTTTTATTATTAGATCTCTGAAGAAAGAGTTTAGTACCCTTCAGTCGTCACCCAAATCATAGAAGAATCGTCAATGTCACAGATAGATGATGCGACGACAGATTGTCCAGATTGTTTCACACATCTGGTGGTGTTTCGGTGTCGTAGAAAGAATGCCCTTCCGTAGTCAACATATTCAAAATCCCAAATTTCAACAGGATTTTCCCCAATGTGACACTCGTCAAGATGAACATGGCCTCCGTCCCTGCCGTATGTCCAGAAGCACTTGTCGCCATTTACAGGTCCGTCCTCAGTAACCCTTGAGTAAGACGTAGAGATAGTGTACCCATCATTTTTAGGCTCAAATGAAAACTTCTGTGTGGGCATTGCAACAGTTTTTGAAGGACATTTCACCATATGCAGGCCGTCATGGGATGAAAGGCGACTGTCCGCTTCCATGCACAAGCCGCTTCTAGCATTTTTTATGAGAAAGCCTATTGAAAGACATCTTCCCCGAAAACAGTGCTGGACATTGAAAAATTAAATAAATTAAAATTAAGCGCTTGCTTCATGAATTTGGACAGAATTTCATGAAGCTAACAAAAAAAATTCTGAATACGTTTAAAGAATTTAGATTTACCCCTGAGTTTCCGCATGGTGTATTGTCAACTGGATGAATTCTGCGGGATCTGTAATTGCCAAATGAATCCATCCAGTGGCAATCGGCATGCGTACACGTTGACATTGCAGTCTGGAGGTAAACCAAAAACCAAATTTCTAAAACTCATTCGGAGGTATACTCTATATAAGAAGACCAAATGAAAGAATTTGTCTTGAAAGTTACAACACACTAAACGTCTTGAGCTTACATACCTCCGATGTTTCAACAAATGCATTTTGAATTTTTAAAGAGCGACGACATTGTTCTAATTTGGATGGAGCTTTAGAGTCTTCAAAGGAGGAATCTTCATTATCTATTCGTCGAAGACAACTTGCATCATCGGATCTACTTATGCACACAATTAATACCTCAATGTGTTACTTTCAAAACTGTTATAATTTTAAGAAAACATATGGAAGGGTTTCAAAACCTGACAAAACGACCAATTGCGCGACCACTACAAAGAGAGAAGAAGTATTGCAATTGGGGGTTGAACGCATAGCCCATAATGTATTCCTGGTTGCTGAAGGGGCACACCCATGGTGGAATGGAATTATCGTGATAGCGTGCACCTAACCTATTTGTGACAAAACAGGGTTGTAAATAAGATCCACCATTTCTTAACTGATGTTTTATTTAAGCAATGCAAGTTTTGCAAAGACAAAACTTACAAACGAGCTATTGCACGAGCTCCGCGGTTGACATGGAAGGTCCCGTCATCAATAACTACTGCTGATCCTAGATATCTTCCTTCCTCAACTTGACATGCTCCACGCAGCGTTGCAGTTTCATACATACTAGTTGGGTATTGTGGGGAGTTTAGAAACGTAACTGCCATATCAAACTTTCCATGGCTAGTCATTTTGGGAAACGACCACTCCTGGAATAAAAGCAAGGATTTTTCCATTGAAACGAAGCCGTTTTCAGTCCTTGCTTCCTCAATGAAAGGTTGATCCTTGATGTCGGTGAGTATAATAATATCAGTGATAAGTATGGAAATGTAAGCGGTTGAGACGGTTTGTAACCTCAGCGTTACATCATACAAATAGACATGCAGATATTCTCTAATCAGCTTTTCTTCCAAATTAAATACTGTCGCGAAATTGAAGTCACAGACTATTAGTATTTCCAATGTGACATTGTAATCTCTTGGGCCGGAGAGGGGCTCTGCTTTGCCAAGAGAAACTCCTTCAGGTTTTGTAACTGCAAATAAATGTGTAAATAATATATTCATTATAGATTTTATTATTTACAGACTTAACGAACACTTTTTCAAATGTTATCTGAATTAAGTAAATTTCAAACAATTCTAGCAATAAATGTCAAATAAAAATTTACTTGCATGTAATGCACATTTGAGGTAACTGATTGAAATGTAATATTAATATAAAATAATTGTATATACTGTGCACTGCACTGTATTCGGACAATACCTAAATTTCTAATAATTATCCGACTTAAGTATCAATATAATTTGTTTTTAATTAGTTTATTTTTTAACCCTCTGTTTTCAAAAATGCTTAGGTAAGAAGAAAATTGCCAATTCTTAAACGCAACTTCCTAGTTACGTTTGTTAATAACAAGTCAACTCTTGCATTTTGGCAAAGAATGATAATAATACTTACCGGTTGACAAATAATCAGGAGAATGTGTTTTTGATGGAAAATCTTTTTCGTCATTTTTCTGAATGTCGTTGAGGTTACCTATAATTCAAATGATTCAAAAGAAGCACATGGGATACATCATATGTTAAGTCGAGTTTTTTCTAACCAGATAACCGACCTTGAGGGGACATCCCAAACATAAAAAAGTTATGAACAAAAATAGGCGGGAAACCATGCACTATTGCATATTATGCATTATGCATCGATTCCAATGCACCTTCTTCTCTCTTCCCCTTGTATGCACAAAATCATTGACTACTCTACTTCTCACATCATTCAAGTAGCTTATCTTTGAAAAGCATTAAAACAAACTCATTCGCTGTGAGGTTTTCAAAGCAGTGGTTAACGCTGCTTCTACTTCTCCTATTCATTTTATATTTCCATTGTTGCTTCTTTTTGTGGCAATCGCAAATCAATCAATTTCCACCTGAACAGTATTTGTTTCCATTCAACCATTAATTTGAAAATTAGACAAGAAAGCTGGAAATACTGTCCATCTTATAACTGCTGTGAAAACCTCTCGACAAATGAGATCCTTTTAGTGCTTATTCAAGGACTTGAATGATATGAGAAGTAGAGAAGTCAATAATTTTGTACATACAAGAGGAAGAGAGAAGAAGGTGCATATTTTTGTTCACAACTTTTGTCAGTTTGCACATTTGGGAAGAAGATTCACAGATTCAGATTCTCCATTAAATTCTCAGTCTGACAGTGTATTTTTCAATAAGTTTGGGATGTCCTGACAAGGTGGGTTTCCTTGTGAGACGTTTTTTGTATGGACTAACGTATGGGATACGTAATTTTTCTCCATTATAAAATTCCTATGTCTGACCTTTAACTGTTACCCGGGTGTGGAGGAAATTGATTTGCTCTTTTTCTTATCAAGTATGAACTTAAAATATTTTATCCGACTTTTCAAAACTTGACCATTCCCTACAATATTACATGACATGACATTAATATGACATGTATACAAGCAATCATATTCATTACGTTCATACAAAAAATGCATTAATTAAATATACGCATTAGGCAATTAAAACTGATCAAACTGCATTCTAACAGTAATATAAAAATTAAATAATCCTGTGTAATCGTGAAATATTTTAAAATAAGATATTCAGTATTTATCTCAAGACTTGCAGCATAAATTATAGTTGCACATGTTAATGACAGCTTTGCCTTCTTTTACGGGCTTATAAAAATTTAAAGAACTATGCAGGACAGAACATTTCATTTCATGATATTTTATCGTCATGCATGAGTATCTTATTTTTAAATTAGGAATTTTGTAATGGATAAAAATTCCGTTGTCCTATTTTGGTCTAATGGATAACTGCTTTTTACGGGAAACTAGCCTAATTTACCTTAAGACTGACAATAATTTATATATTCACTTTAAATAAACAAATTATTGATCAAAACAGCAGATCTTACCAGAAACACATCTGGGCAACATGGAGACCATGAAGGCACATGTCACGATACACAACCACTTCCTTTCGCTTGTGAAGTAAGCCATTTTAATTTTGGAACCTTTCCAAAAAATTCTGACAACAGATTCTAACAGTTTTTAACACAAAAAATTGAAATAGTGTGTAGTTTTGCGTTTAGAGGATAACTGATAATGAGAAGTCAGAGACGAATGAAAATGGTACACTTTACATGCGCAGTATTGTGCTGAATTCATTCATACATTGTAAACAAATCTATTAAAACCCCAGATGCTGCACACTCCCATAAAAATATTAGCAATAAAAAATATTCCAGGATCTCATCACATCATGGACAAAAATTTCCTTAAAAAACATATCTGGAGCTATTAAAATGTTTTGCGAACGCTGACATATATCCCTACCGAAATTACGTGGTTGTAAAATTAGCATAATGTATTGGTGCACATGGAGTTTTTAGCAAAATATTATCAACGTTGTATAGTTTATTACTTAGAGACACTTGCAAATTGTCGTATGTTTTTATTTAACAATTGAATTCTTTAAAAACAAAAACAGGTTAAAATTAAAACAATGTGAATTCATAGCTCAATAGTATGCTTTAAAAGTTAAAACTAATTATAAATCACCAATCATATTTGAGTGCGGTATTTAGTTTGTTTTTGCTGAGAATTTGAATGGCATGTTTATAATTCTTTCCATAAAAACAAGGAAATTAAAAAGTTTATTTGATGGATTGTATCTTTATGGCTGAAAAACTAGAAAAACAGAAATCACCAATGTCAATGCGTCAAGATGGTGGTTTTATTGCATTTAAGTTTCATAAAACAATGAGTCGTTTCGAATAAACATTTGTTGCTTATAAAACAATTATTTTTCATTTTTCATTAAATAATATGTTGATTACTTCTTTTTTTGGGAAGCCAACGATTAAAAAGTAATTTGTGATGGGTTTGTGTATGGTTACTCTTCCCACAGTAAACCTTATCCCTATAGTCCATTTTTTGTGAACTATGAATGCATGTTGTATAGCTTAGCGTAGATAGATTTAGGAGATTTTATTGACACAAGTCAATTCGGTCATGATAAAAAATTAAATACTTTTTTGACGCAGGTATTTTTTGTGAAGTTAATGTCACAGAACAATCTCTGATATCTCTTTACGCTGCCCCTCCAATTGTAGGTGGAAATAAATTTAAATAATAATCATGATCGAATTGTCGCGGAGCTTACTAAACAAAATTATAAATCTTCAGAAATACAACCAAAAGTTTATTTCTTAACCTTTTTTATTAATTTTAATCCCCCGTTCATGAAAAAGAATTCAATGATGAATTTATGATAGCAAGATGGGATTTTATTGGATTCCTGTCAACATTTTTATTTATAATATACCATTTTGTAAGTTCTGTGAATTAATGTGTCCACTTACCAATTCTTATGATAGTTTTAATAAAAATTGTGGGGCAATTATTTTGTGCTGCTCTGAGCCTTATTAGAAAATACAAATAAAAGATCAAATAAAAGATAGTGCATCAGCGCTTGTTTTTATTATTTCATAATATCTTACAACATAAATATGATTGTATTTTTTCACAGTTTATTTCATATGTATTAAAAAATATCACAACTTAATATAATTAGAGGAAAAGTTTGTATTTCCAAAGAACTCTGATAAATACGCAAACAACGTTTCGCAATGTTTTTACTGCATATATACAAAATCCAAATATGTTTGCACCCATTTCCAACACAAAAAGTACTATACTAGCCAATATCCCAGAGCCAAATACGCAAAATATTACCAAAATATTTCTACCCATAGTAGCTGCCTTTGGAGGAGTTACTGATAATTCAAAATTCAGACCTTTAGCCAAATCCTCATTTCCCAAGAATCTATTCCACCACCCAAACAGGCCCGATTCTGTAATTGCCGAAAAGCGTTTCAAAACATCTGAAGTCACTCGACCTTATAATTCTACACCCAAAGCACTTTTCTTATATATTTCTTTCCCAATATCTTTATTGAATATCCCAATATTTTTCCCTTTTTGAGCAAAGCCAAAGCAAACTTGACACATAAAATTTCAGGCAGAATTATCGCCGTCTTGTTGCATTTACTGATGTCTTCAAGCAACATAAGTTCTTCCCGAGAAAAATTTCTTGAAGATCTTTTTTTCTCAGGTTGAATAATTAAATGTACATTTTCTGATAATCTTCCATCTCCTACCTTTTCTTTCAAAATTTTAGAGAATCCCAAAATAAGATTGGGCACACATTTGTGAATAGTCGTGTCCCGCAAAATTGGATCATACAAAACCGATCAGTATGCAGGTCTGTTCTGAAACTCAAGCTTATGTTCTGACTTAACCTGGATTTCTAGTTTTAACCGGTCATTAACCGGTTCCGTTATCTTAAGCAAATGTGCCTTGCTTACTACTTTTGTATTTCTTACTCTATTTTTTCATGTTGTTGGCCACGGCAACGATCAGATTTCCATTGATGTGGTCCTGGTATACATTGAAAATTGTCTGCTTTAAGATCATCACTTGTTTCGTATCAAAGTCGACTCCTAACTGTGATCATATTGTAAACATTTGTATTTTTGCAAGAATTACTCAGCACAATTCCCGCTAGCATAATGCAAGCAAAAAGAAATCTCAATCTAAATACTTTAGTTTGACAATCAAAAAATGGTTACCTTGCTCATGCAATACACGAATTAGTGATATGAGGTTGTTAATTTTTCTTAAAATTTTAAAATGGCAGTTACCAGATGGCCAAAAGATGTTTATGGCTAGAAAAAGGATCGTAAATGATACTAAAATTCCAATCTATACATATTTGTCAAAAATTTTGATCAATTCGTCAAATGGAGTTTCTTGGTTTCCCCGATGTCCGTAGCTTATAAAGCGTAAAGTGACCAGTGAGTTGTTAATGAAGAGTCGATAATAATTGAAATCATTTTCAGCGCGAGAATCAACAACCAGTCCTGTACTCAAAGCAACTTTGTAACTTTTATCTTTACCCTTATGTGAAATCCCGTTACCGCAAATAACTCCACCTATCTTGCCATAAGAAAACGTGTAGTTTTTTAGCAATGATAGCAACAAATGAGCCAGACCAAGATATAATCGTTCTTCCTGGTCAACAATTTGCAGATTCCTTATCACAAATGATTTTACAGTCTTGGAATAGCTGTTACGACAGTACGCCAAGTGTCGGTTTAGACCACCCACTGATCTACTTTCTTTAAAGCCTTCGTTGATATGATAGTGCTGCTTTTTCTTTGAATTAATAGTTAAGAATGATAAGGTTAAGTTAGTCGATTGGCTGATGCTTATCAAAGTACTCGTTATATTGGGGGCCCAAGACCATCGATTTTGAGAACTGACAATATCTTGAAAAATCGTAGCTACAACAAATACATCAACTGATAGAGTAAATACTATCCCCTAAAATTAGAATCTCCGTGAAGAATAAGATTAGTGTAGACAACAATGGCTTTATATTTTAAGATTAATAAAATCTGGATTTTGAATATGGTTGGCCACGAAATAAAATAAAATTTACTTAACACAATTTGGAGAGTGAAAACTAAACAGATTGGGTATGTAAACAAAAATTTGTAGCAGTGTTGCTGGTATCAAGAATATACAGTGGTAATAATCTGACATTGCAAAAATTAAAAAAATTAAACAATGAACGCTGACTGGCGTGATGAATGAATCCAAGCAATAGACCCAATTAAGTCAATAAAATTCTTAATCATAAAGTCCTTGCAGCTGCAGATCTTTTAATGGTCCAGATTAGTAGATACGCGTATAATGATTACATATACAGCTGAGAAGGATAGGAGGTCAAGTGAAGTTCATAATAATAGAATACATGCTATATATATAAATCTTGTCACAAAACATTGTGTTAGAAATCCAGGCGGGGAACAAATTTTGATTTTTTTATATTGTCGGATGTTCTTTATTGGATATGGTGTCATTTGCTCAACAACATGTAGTGAAAATTAATGCATAACCCATGTTATTAAAGTTAACAGTTCGCAGTTGACCATGAACCCAATTACATTCAATATGAAACTGCAGATCTGCAAACTCTCTTCACTTTATATTGTCTTGTGGTAAGACAACTTTAGATACAAACTGTTCATTTTCAATTTGCTATTCCATTTGTTAGCATCACAACCATAAACGTTCCTACAAGTTTATTATTTCACAGAAAATATTTTAAGTGCTTCTTTTATTTCCAAAAAAAATTGTTCATCATAGGAACCTTTCTTACAAGTAAAATGAACTTTTTCCTCTCCACAATAATTACAACAATCGCTACATTTGCGATTGTCGTTGCAGCAAAAACCGCTACTTTTGGGGAGTCATGTAGCTTACTATCTGGCATATCATGTAACTCTGCCCAACGTTTAATCTGTCATAACGAAATTTGCATTTGTGAAAATCCTGACAATTCAATTTTCGATTCTGTACGAAATACTTGCTTGGTCAAAGCAGGATCAGAATGTGGTCCGAGTTCAGGCCGTTCTTGCCTGGAAAATGCAACGTGTACTGGGAAACGCTATTTAAATCATGGAGACGAACCTATATTTAAGTGTGAGTGCAATGCAAATTTTTTTTCTGCTGAAAATGGCACTTGTGCCAAGAGACCAAAATTTGGTCAAAGCTGTTCGCACCAAATATCTCAATATGAAACCGACCTTCTTAAGATGACGTGTGATTCTGGACGATACAATTGCTTAGAAGAGGATGTGTTTTATGATCCGCGGAATGAAATGTGTGTAAAATATTTTGGGTCGAAATGTCATCTTGACTCAGATTGCCCCCAGGACGGATTTTGTTA
>JAQIXW010000964.1:0-22760 GCA_034700685.1 Willowsia buskii
AAAAAACATTGTCCACTTGCCCACTTCTTATCATCGCCGCATACAGCAAACCATGTGCTTGGATCTCTACACCAAAGCCAACAAATATTACGCGTCCCGTGCATACGTCTGAGGTTTCTGAGGTTGATTCCGGGGGGAAAACGCACTCGCCGCACAGAGCCAATGACACAGCCTCCGTAGTCCCATAGGAAGGCCTGCCGCATTATTGTGGTGTATGTACTTCGCGATTTTGTAAACATGCACGGTATCTGCCCAGCATAGAGATGAGATAATCCCGTCGGCTGATTCAAACTTGTATGGGTGTTTATCTTTGCGTTTTGACGATGAATCTCTCTGAACACTTTTTTCCAAGTAACCTTTGTCGACATAGAAGAGCATGCTAGCTCAACAATTAAGAAAATTTGCATCATCCTTTACGTTGTTGTACGAGACATTATGGAATAGTAAATAGTAAAACGATCATCTTTTTTTGCTCATCATCCTGCCTTTGTTGGTGATCATTTAGCCCCTAACCTGGCCATATTGTTTTTTAAAGTTATCTTTCATATGATAAAAATCGACAAATATACAGTAACATACACCCCTACTCCGAGCAATAGTCAACAATACTCTGTTTTGTGTCTGCGTCTTCAATGTAGTAAAAAGGTAAGTGAACAAAAAACGCCAATTTGAATACCTACACTTGAGACTATGTGGTGTACTAATGCACATAACATGTATCAGTGTTTTTTTGGTGCATGTTCTTTTGTCTATTTATCTGATTCATGCTTATGCTCAATGTTAATAATCAACACTAATTGATGATGATTCAGACAGTATTTATGTAGTAAAATACCGTTCTACTCCTTATATTTTGTATTTGTAAAGGCAAGACCACAGCATACCCTCAGCCCTCAAGGATTTTTCCACCTGTGTGAACACTGATGAATCATCGTAGTTTGTAAACGAAGAAGATTAAATCGTTAAGGGACGTCCTTGTAATATTCTCAACATTAGCCTAGACGCCAAGCACCTTTAGCGTTGAACGCCTGTAAGGGACAAGTAATATATCTGAATGTTTTTGCTGAACGTTCTTCTGTCTGTGTGTAACTACTACACAACAAAACGTAGAAGGGCCCTTCTTGATAACTACTAATACATTAGTTATACAGCAACAAAGATTCAGGAAAAGGTATCTCACAACAAATTGTGAACGCTCGTTGTAGAATATAATTTTGTGCAAAAACTTGGCAAAAAAATTGTGAGGGAGGGAAGACGAGACGGCGACTGTTTAAAAATTAATTCTGAGAAGAATATACCGGATGACAAAATTACAAACTAGTGATAATAAAAATCCAAGTTATTAATTCACGTTTGAAATTCGCTGTATTAACGTGTGACGGATTAATTTGTGGTACTGAAGTAGTTTTAAATTCGTGTATTTCTAATAATTGTACGGGGTGTTAAAGTTAACTCCAACTTGTGACTTGAACTAAAAGTCAAAAGTGTTGTCACAATTGACAGACTTTATGATCTTTTTACAGTATTTTTTAAAAAATCATTAATAATTAGTTGTGGGAGGTGCGCAGCACCCAAAATCCTAGTGATAAGATGGCTACCCGTCGTATGCGAATTAAAGCAACGATAAATGTTCCCCGTGGAGGAATAAAAACTGAGCCTCAGGAACAACCCTTACCGGCATCACAGGTCCCTACCCCATCTACAGCACCCATCACTGAAACCAGTGTTCCAGCTTCCCCTGCAACACTATCATCAGTGCCATCTCCAAGGATCAGTTCTCCAGTGCCATTAGCACCTCAAGAGCAGGTAGAAATACCTCCATCTCTTAGTGTAGGAGTCCTTTCAAGAGCGTGCACACCACCGGTGTCTATCCCCGAACGAATACCATCTAGTCCCAAGTCTCCCTCGCCTGCATCATGGCAAATCCTCCAACGGCCATCACCCTCCAAATCTCCTGCAGGATTGCCACCGTCTGGGTCAATACTTCGTAGATCCCCGTCACCAGCCTTGTCCAGACTAACAAATTCTCCAGGTCCTCCAGTCCATTATCCGCCATCGCCTGTGAAATCTCCAGTTCCTACTTACACTGCGCCTCTCTCTCCAGTAAAATTTATAAGTAGAACTCCAGTAGTTGTGATTCCCTCTTCAAATGTATCTCTTTCGGGTGGAGGCGTGCTCAGACCCATTGACCCCATGTATCCTCCAAGCTCTGCTTCTCCTGGTCCTCCCGGACCCCACGAATCCAACATTAAATCTCCAGTAAATTATTTATTTCGACCTCCCCCATCACCTTCTCCTAGCCATCATGATTTCCACTCTATTAAGTCACCCTCGTCCATTACATCAAGCAGCAGTGGTGGGATCATCATATCAAGACCATCTCCTGTACAAAGTCCTGTTTATGGAGCTAGTCGTCCACCATCCACCCCGTCGGCAAACTTTTTAACACATCATTTTAATTCCAACTCAAACTCTGCAGATTCTCATGAAGTTGCTGCTCTCATGGGACAAAGTTCCACTTCTTCCGTAGGCGTGTATCCACTAAGCCCAGAGAAAAGGCCACATTCTTCTAGTGGTCGGGATTCTGCTTCCAGTCGGAGTTCACATGGAGGAGCAGGTCAAGGTGCTTTTAGCAGTGTATCAAGCAATGTGAATCCATCTCCTTCATTTGCAAAGACAATGTTTGAGAATCCGGAGAGTTTGAAAAAACGATCTGATGATATTCGCAAGAAGGAAGGCGTTATACCTAATCCTACCAAATTTGCAACAGCCAGGAAGGAATTTTTTGATAAGCTGCAATCCGGGCAGGCTCCCGAACCTAGCAAGCTTACCATGCTCCATTTTACATTTTATAATCCTCCGTAAGTACCACTAAAAAATTTGCTTGCCTTGTTTCACCATCCACAATACCAATGTCAATGTCTATTTTTGTTGGGAACTTTTACAGAAATCCGGATAAATCTACCAAGCTTTCCTTGTCTAAGCGCAAGTCCAGGTCACGAGCTTCCTCCGTTTGTTCTGATGCCAGCAGTATTGTAAAGGTCGAAACAGATTGCAAAAATAACGATGAAAACACAGCAGCCAAGGCAAATTCAGCTCCTTCAAGTATCGCTGGAAGTAGAAGAACCACTGCTAGTTCGGTAGGATCTGCAGGCTCATGTGCCGTCTCAGATGCTGGTCATTCTGATGCTGGGTCCGTAGCTTCCAATGGCTCTTCAGGAAGTGTGCCAGGTCCTCGAGTGAAAGTGGGTCCAGATGGTCAATTGATTCTGGATGAGAAGAGTTTGGTAAGTTTATAACGGAATTAAATATTCTAAAAGCACAATTTTAGTGAACTATATTAGGTAAATCAAGCTAAAATATATTAACTTTCTTTTCTTAGGTCGTGGAAACATCAGAGTCACAACGTGCTCGTCAACAAATTGAAGACATGGAGGTTGTTTCCGGAGCCGAATACGCTGTAGGCTCTTCAGGTTTTTACCGTTATAAAAAGAACTACCGCCGAGGACAGGATTGGACGGAGCGAGAAACCATTCGGTTTTACCGAGCGTTGAATCAGTGTGGCACTGATTTTTCAATGATGCTCAGTCTTTTCCCTAACCGAACCCGGGCAGAATTAAAAGCCAAATTTAAACGGGAGGACCGCCGGAATCCTGACATGATCAGCAAGGTTCTTGCCTCCTGCATTTTCGATCCTGATGAAGGAATCTCTTCAGATGAGGAGCTGTCACAAATTTACGAAAAGGGCACAGAAAAGGGAAGACTGCTGAATGAAGAGAAGGAGGAAGAGGAGGTAATTTGCTCTTCAGAAGATGTGAATCAAGATGGTAGCAAGAAGAAGAAGGCAAAGGGATCAAAGAAGAAAAAAGAAATTCAATTTTCTACTGTACAAATGCAAGAAATGAAGGAGCTTGCCTCTAACACAAAGGGCGTTGGAACAGGTAAAGGGAGAAAGTGGAACACACCTGTGGAAGGCCTAGCAGAAGGTGAAAAGTTACTCCCTAAGAGTAAAGGTGCTGGTCCACCGTTACCTTTTCAGCCAATCTCAATTATTAAACAGGAGACTACTACTCCTGCTGGAGGAGAAATGGAGAAACCAAAGAAAAAATATACTAGAAAGAAGAAACAAGTTCCTCCGCCTGTAGAGCAAGTAGCATTTGGAAGCGCTGGCGCTACCGTTTGTGCAGGACCTGCTCCAGGCACTGTATCTATCATTATAGCATCTGGTGTAATATCAACCCCGAGTACAAGTGAGCTTGTTGAAGTTAAAGACGAGAAGCAGGAACCGGTACAACAGCAGCCGCTGAAAAGTAGTCAAGATAAAGAAGAAGGAAATGGGGGATATAAGCGAAGGAGTAGGCTTCCGAAAACAAAACCGAATGTGAGAAGAGGAGGAGCTGCCAAAGAGCCTGCAAATGATCCGAAAGTTGAAAGAGGGTCTGAAATTGAATCTGCAGCAAAATCTAGTCAACCAACTGCCATTATAACTGGAGGAAGAGTACCTGAAGAGGATCTCTTTAGATTCGATACGGGTGACCCACTAGGACTTAAAGTTTTCCCTGCTCCGTTGCCTGTGGTTGAAGAAACAGAGTTGATTGGGAATGAAGAAGGAAGTGAAGGTCTGGTAATTGTAGATCTTGATGAGCTGAAATCTATTCAAGAGTCTGATAATATCAGTGCATCATCGTCGCCAAAGAAAATTTCACCGCCTCCGAAAAAGAGGAAAAATAATACAACAGATGGGGGTCTTCCTGTAACGACTAGTACATCGAGAAAGGTGACGAGTGGAATTGTAGACCCTTACGGGAAATCTGTGATGGCGGCTGCCTCACTATCAGTTATTCCTACCACAAAGAATGATGAGGAAGAAGCAAGTAGCTCTCTGGGTCAGCCACCTAATAAGAAAGTGAAGGTTTTACCATATCGTGTACCAGGACCAGGGGGTAAGCTAACATTCCGTATTAAGTAAAAGCAATATAGATAAAAAGGCAATTAAAAATTTGTTAACATTTTTTTTTTTTTTGAATGAGCAGGTTCATTGCCTTCGACGCGCCGGATGTCATTGGCTGACGAGTTGGAGATACAGATTGAGATGAGCACAGTGACATCGTCGAGCGAGAGCTAGCACAAGACGCTGAGAATGGAATGGCCCAAAAGAGAAGAAAGAAAAGCTGCTTAATTAATAACTTAAATACTGTCAGCCATCGACACAAATTATTTGCAATAATTTACAATATTTTCTTACTATTGTTATCAGGAAAGATATCGCCATAATCATAATTACAATTATTGCAGACACATCTTATATAAGATGCTTATTACATAGCTATTTGACTACTTTTTAGTACAAGCGCATAAATTGAGAACGCTGTTAAGTTTAAGGATTATCATGTTACCTCTTAGTTTTAAGAAATGATGCGCAATTATGCCAGTAATTATAACGTATTTAAATATTTGCGTCTATCCCGTATCTCATTTTACATGTTGTAATTCTCACTCTCAAAAGAGTCAAAATCGAAAACAATGGCACTCATATAGCAATAATAGAATTTTCACTTACCATCGGTGATGTAAAAAAAACTTATTAATTTTTTAAAGAAAATATTTGAGTTGAAAAGTTGAAATGGTTGTTTTGCATTTTTAATCTTGTTATTTATAATATCGTGCTTTTAAGACAATACTTTGTATACAATACCAAATACATTATTTAATTAATTTGTAATTTGGATCCGATTCCAATTCGGAATAAAATAACTTCCGAAAATGCATCTTTTGAATCTGCGATTTGTTGTGTATCCAGTGTGGTGTTTAATTTGTAATCGGAAAAATACAAACTTTAGTAATTACCAAACCAATTGCTGTTAATTTCCTTTAGAGTTTATCGATATCTTAAATGTTAATACCGTTTAGTTAACCTTAACCTAGATAAAAGTAAGTAACCTAGTTGTTTTCGCTTTTCTTCTTGTTAGTTTATCATGCCATGTCACATTTCACTAAATGTAGTAAGTTATTTTTTAGTTGGTAGCAAAAGTAATTAATAATGAATCGCTTTTTATTTAGTTTGTTTGGAATGGAGGAAAAATTTGGTGTGTTTTGCATGGCAAAAAATAAAATTTGATGAATTAATGAAAGCATAGTTTTCTCAAGTTGCAAATCTGATTAATGATCTATAGCATAATAATGTATAGCAGGAATAGGAAGGTCACATGAACATGGATAATTATAAAATCTTCATGAATCGTCATCATCGTTGGCTTTAATGATGTTAAGTGCGATCTCGATAAGTAGGCATAATGTGAAATAATTTAAGAGCTCTCCAACGTGCATGGCCTGAGAAGTTTAATCTCATTAGTAGTCGTCTGTGCCACGTACGGCACGTTTAATTACACTCGGCACTGACCGTCTGATTGTGAGTAAAGCCTCTTTTTTCTGTCAAATCATAAATCTTTGTTAGGGTTTATTACTCGGCTGGCGCTTAGGTTAGTTGACATAATCAGCATGTAAAACTTTAAAAAGATTCGTTTGCATGTCGAGCATCAATACTACAAATAGGTGTAGTAGATTGGAAACACTGTTTAAAATGGCAATACGACAGCTTTGTGATTTATTCTAATGTAAGACAGACCTCTAATAATAAATTTCCTGTTGACCTGTACACCAATACTATTGACTATAGCATAGTAGTAGTGACTAATTTTTAATTTAAATGGGGTAACGTAAAACATTGGATTTGGCAAACTTTTTATTCCTGACCTCATAGCATTGATTAAAGTTTAGTGCTCTGGGATGAATGAAATGATTAGACTTTGGGTTATGTGGTGGAAGAAATTTTAGGTATTCGCTAATTAATAAAATAAAAAATCCGTCTTATGAATCATTAGCTGTAGAAGTTTTTCGTAATGGCACTGACAAGTTTTTTACACTTATATTTCTAAGTTTGCACCACATGCCACTCCTGCATCCATTCATATTTTAAAATCATCTAGCTTTCTAAGCCGAAACAAATGTCTAACATTTAAAAATGACTTGCATTTCCACTTGTTAAATTATCAATATAATAGCTTAGCATCTGTTCTAGCCTTGTATGAAAATTAAACTTCACATTAATTACGTTCCTGTTCCTAGTTGTGTGCCTATTGCAGTTTACTTCTCACACAGATTTTTGTTCGATTTACCCTATCACAATCCTTTTCAAACACTTTTATCTAGCTGCGACTGATAATCTTTAAATGCATATCGGTCAAGCTGAATTAGATAGCAAGCGACTAAAACAAAGGCATGGTCTACGGGTTGGCTGTATGTTGTTTCTGTTTTCAATGTTACTTTTACAATAGTGCTGTTTAAAATAACATGAAAATATGGATTTGTCCACCAGCAGCACTTTAATCTCCAGTGGAGTGGACACATGACTATGAATAGTCTAGTGATCGGTCCGTCATTCCACAATCCACCTTTAATATTTACCTGTCATTTATCATTTACTATACCCTATGCTCCAGTGAAATGCTGTTTTGCCTGGAGCAGATCATGTACATGTTATGCAGCATTATGTACCAAATATCACAGTCTTTCTTTGATGATTCTATTGATTATGATGACTGCATTTGTTAGTCTTTATAACAAACAAAGCATAGTATTCATAGGTTTTGTCTACATATTTGTGGTTAAAAAGGCATAACATTTAGGATTCATAATATACCGATCTTTATTGCCCTACATAAGGCAGAAGTTACTCTACAGAAAAAATGAACTTGACATTGCACCTTAGGTTTGGGCCGGACATAAACGAGATAAAGATCTTTTCTGCACTTTTGCGTTCTTACACACATGGGGCAGCATTTTTCCCACTGAATTTGCGTGGATGTTTGCCAGATTCATAATTCATAGTTTAAAAGTATTCCAAGTAAGATAATATGTTATATGATGATAACACATCGTGCTATATAACTATATCCTCGTAGCAAAGTTTGATTTTACGCTTGGGTCCCTATAATGCAAATAATGTGATTTATGCATGATATAATATTTGCTGTAGTACGCATATTACGCTATTTATGTCGTATGTAGCATGTCAAATTAAGTCATGTAATACTGTGCAGGGAAACCTTTTCTGAAAATTTGTCTGGCTTCTATAGTATTCACTTGGGATCCATAAAAATTCGATAAGATTGTATAGATCTGTAAATGTATAGATCTGTAAATAGGTATCATTGTATAGGAACAGAGAAGCCACATGTCCTGTTGCCTATGAGTGGGTTCACCATCACCAGTCCTCATACAAGACGATAGTAAAAAAGTTTGCATAGCAAGCGAGTGATAAAAAGTATAAAATTTCCATTAGACAAATAAGCAACAACAGAACCAGCTAACGACATGTATACTTACGAGTAAAACGCCTCAAGCTATAGACTGTGTCCAGCAGTTCTTCTCACTTCACTTTTTTAGTAATGTATGTTATCTTCGTGTGTATGTTTTATGCAGCTGGGTAAATGCTAGAGCTTAAAACAAGTACAGCTTTCATTAAAAATCAAATCCAGTAGACCATATTAACAGACGCATGTTTCTCATTGTGATTGTGAGTTCTGATTTATCCAGCCGAGCACTTTATTATCTTGATAGTATGTATTGAACATTAGTGATACATGGAATGAATGTCTTCTTCTGAAGTCTTTCCTCGGAGCCAGTCAGTTCCAAACCAAGTCAAGTCGAAGGATGAAGTGTTGGTTGATAAATCGCAATAAATGTGTTCATGGAACGACTCTGCTGCGCGTGGTGTGAATCCAATAAAAATGTTGCATAAGTAGCCGGTTTGCTCGCAATTTTTTGTTTGGAGTCGCATAAAGTTTAGTGCTTACACATTGTATATTATGTAAGATAGAAAATAAGAGGATATTCATATAGTAAGATTTTACTAGGCACGCACTCCGCACTACGCATCAGGTTCTTTGTGGGGCGTTGACAAATGTGACCGGTGGATTAAACTTTAATGTTTTTGTAAAGAATCGGAGATTTCGAATGTGAGCATTGGTTTAGCGGTGATGGAGTAAAAGGTCTATATATACTGACCTTTGATTTTTAATATTTACGACAAAATTTCAAATTTAGTGTATACATATCTTAAGTGCACTTTGTGCGGAGAAAGACAGTAATGGAGGCATCAAGCAAGACGTCATTGCTGACTCCTCCAAAGACGGATGAAGGCTTTCATCATGCCCTCAGCTCGACAATGGGAACCAGCATGGGAGCATCATCAATTAGGGTGCAGCGTGTAAGGAGAGCGAGCTTCCGGTTTAGTGAGTGCGATGGGGATGAGGACTTACCTCAGTTTCAGGGCTCAAGATCGGTCCAGTATTTTGCAGCTTTGGCCGCCAATATGGGGGCATTGGCTCTAGGAACTGTGCTCAGTTGGTCTGCTGTGGGTATGAAGCTTACAATAAATAGAAACTTTAAATTTCATTCAGTTTTCATATTCAAGCTTAATTTTACACTCATTTGACTGCTAAATTACAGCACTACCCGACATGAGGAAAGATGGGAGCATCCCGCTAACTGCTTCAGAAGAATCCTGGGTCGGTTCGATTGTCACGGTAGGATTTTTAAATCGTTTTCTTCGTATGCATGTTCTAAAATTTGGAGTACCTATATCAAAAAGGAATTTTATGAAAAAGCGTGTCTCATGCGAGATTCAGCTTTGGGAACATGTATGAACATTATGCATACAAATTACACGTCTTTCTCGATTTGCATTTACTTGGAATCATTTTTTGGATAGAAAAAGATACGGCTTATACTTCTTGTCAAGTTTTATTGCGAATTGTGTAGGTATGATAAAACACATTTCTTCAGCTTATAAATTGCGACTCATTATTAGCACATGAGATATGATTACATAGTAAATCAGTTGGTTATATCTAGAAAAACTGGATAAAAATATGTATATACTCAAAATGTAGGCCTGTCTGCAGACTCTGCGTAGTATATTTTCTTAGCTTACATATAAAGAGGGTACGATTGCATCACAGTAGTACTCAATTTAATCCTGACTAGTAATTCTAATGCGTATTAATATTTTAAATTTATCTTGTGACAGTTGGGGGCTGTGGCTGCAGGTCCTGCTGCTGGATTGGCTATCGAGAATCTTGGCCGGAGGATGAGCATGCTTATACTGACCATCCCATTTTTAGCCGGCTGGCTCATGATCTTCTTCGCAAATGGTGTCACAATGATTCTTATCGGCAGGTTTATCACTGGTACGAAGTTTAATATAAATTATTGCGTGATGCGTAATAGATAAATTTTCTTATGCATCATGTTAACTGTTCCCTTTCTTCTTTCATGCAGGTTTTTGTAGTGGCGTCTACGCCACAGCAGCTCCAATTTTCACTGCTGAGATGGCAGACGTATCAATTCGAGGCACCCTTTGCGCCGGCTTTGATATGATGATAAGCGTGGGCATTTTGTTAATGTAAATCAGTTATTAAATACGTGGAAGAATTTAATTTTATAATCAGGATAAATTGAATATTATGATTTCCTAAATTTCAGATACGTCTACGGAGCATTTGTAGGCTGGCGTATGCAAGCCCTCATTTCCGGAATACTTCCCATCATAATTTTCATCATGATGCTGTTCGTTCCTGAGAGTCCACGCTACCTCGTGCAAAAAGGGAAGACAATGGAAGCCACTTCAGCTTTACTTCGCTTCCGTGGTGCCTACCTCAAGGAGCAAGTGGATCCAGAGCTTATCGCTGTAAGAAAAAATTTAAGCTGTGTGTGTATGAACATTTCGATTTCATCAATACAATATTGCTTATGATTGTGTGTGTTATTTCCAGTTGAAAATCAGTGTACGTAACAGTCAAGATAAATCAGGCGGTTGGCGTGAGCTCCTGGCTCTCCCTGTCCTTCGCCCAGTTTCCATCGCCTTCCTCATCTACTTTTTCCAAGTTTGTTCCGGCATCGATCCCGTTCTCTTCTACACCGTCGACATTTTCGCTTCCTCCGGGGCAACAATAGATGAGTACTATTCTACCATTATTGTCGGTGCTGTACAAGTGGTCTCTGCCCTTTGTGGGGCCTTCCTTGTCGAATACTTTGGTCGTCGTATTCTCCTGCTGATCTCAGAGATTTCTATGGTGCTTTCCCTAGGAGTCCTTGGTTACTACTTTTTACTTAAACAGGACAACGGCAACGTTTCCCCTGAGGGTCTTGGTTGGCTGCCCCTCACTAGTCTTATCGTTTACGTTGTCTCCTACTCCATTGGAGTTGGTCCTGTCGGCTACATGATCATGGGAGAAATCCTACCTCATCACGTGAAAGGGGTGGCAGGCTGTGTACTTACCTCTCTCAAATGGGGCATGTCCTTTGCCATGACAAAATTCTTCTTGGATCTGATCCGAATCTTGGGAGATGCCGGTTGCTACTGGCTTTTTGGAGGATTTTGTCTTCTTGGAGCTATCTACATCTATTTCTTTGTCCCAGAAACGAAAGGGAAAACGCTTGATGAAATTCAAGCAGAATTTTCAAATTCATACGTGGCTCGGCCAAGAAATACGGATGCAACTACGCCACTTCTGAATCCTACTGATTCTAGCTACTCAGGTAGTCCAACGGCGGGTGGGGTACCCGGAGGAGGATATCAGTCAACGCGAGAGGGTAGCTATGCGTAATGTATAGACAACTTTTGTAGGAGCTATAATTAATGTTTCTTATATTTTACCCACCTGTTGTGCATGTCTCGGTTGTGGGCATTGGACACACTTTACATTTAAATAAATATACAAGGCAAAAAGACTTATAAAAACACGTAATCTGTATATCGAGCCTTAGGAAACCGCCAACATCGCAGTCATTCTTGAAATGACATATTTTTGCATCTGATAATTAGTAGTCACTAACTAAAGTTCACTTTACTAGAATATAATTTAATGTAAGCTTGCATGTTTTGTTCTAGCCATAAATGATGATTACTTAAATTTAAATTACTTTGACTAATTTTTAATATTAGATTAAATTATTGACTTCTGTACTATATAAAAACGGTGTTCGCATGTTATGTAAACCTTTGCTGTGTCTGATCTGTATGATCTGAAGTACATTGAAATACGTTGTGTAAAAATCCGGAAAATAAAACCAGGAATGATTTTTTAAATAAAGAGCAAGTTTGTAAAAATGAACTTTATTGGAAATTTATTTGTCAAATATCAATGCTTTATGGATATTTCAATTCAAACTGATATTGCTAATGAACGATAATTTATTATTTATTCATTTCTCAATATTTTACAGCTTTCCGACACAACAATAATACTTAAGTATTTACATCAGACTTAAATAAATTCGTTATTATAATTAATTTACAAACAAAATCAACAATAATTCATCGTCACGAGAAAGTTTAAAATATTGTATGAAACTTACATTTGAAATAATTTTCAAACATGATTGGGATTATTTCTGTGGATGATAATATAATAGAACATGATTACAAAATTCAATGGGCATCTATTATTATAATGAAGAATTGGTGGATGAACATTTTGGAGCTTGCATGCAATGACTTTTTGTAAGATTTGTAGAGAGAAGCTAAAAAGCTTTTCAGTCGCTTCTTATTAGTTCACAAGAGTTTCCACATGTTGGATAACAACCTGAATTAGATAAAAGTAAAAAAGTAAGAATCTTAAAGTTTTTAAAAGATGAAGATACCAAATTCATTGACTAAACCCACAACTCACCACTTTGGTAGCCATATTGGGAATTGGATGCACATACTCCTCCAGATTTTCCACAGTCTTGTACCATTGAGGATGAAGCATTTTGCAGACCACGTTAGGATACCCCGTTGCCTCATTGCATCTTACAGGCACCTTATACGGCAATCTATATATGTATTTGAAATTATGTTAATGGTGAATGTCACGTTATTATATGTTGCAGTAAAATGTTGTAAAATCTGCAATATAATTCACCTGTCAAATGGATAACCCTGAAAAGAACAAAAGTCTAAGTTATTTAAAAATTCAATGACTTAAAAATTTCTTATTATTAGTCATTTTTAATTTCGTACCATTGGCCTTGCATCCGGGTATCGACGGAAAGGTATTCCACAGAAGAGATGAGGAGATGAGCAACCCTCAGGAATACTCAAATCCTCTGGTGTATTTTGTACCACATCCTCGTCATAGTTGGTTATCATCACAAAAAGATCGAATGGCATTCCTTGAGGATTTCCTTTGGGCATGAGAAGATGTCTTGGGAAGCCACATCCACAACTGGAAGCTTGTCCAGGTTGTCCGCCTCCCCCGCCAGCAGCTCCTCCCCCGAATGCTTGTTGTCGAAGACTTGTAGGCCAGGGTTTCACCAAGGATGAATCCTCGGAACGACGCAAAATTAGGTTCCTTCCTTGGCGGAGTGTCACAGGAAACGAGTCTTTTTAGTCAAACAAAAATTCAAAATTACTATACATCGGTATTTTTTTTGGGGGGGGGGGGTAATTAGACGGCTCATCAAAATACCTATTTGAAACATTAGACGTCTCTGAACTTTTAGCGGAAATCTGTGGCCATACTCGTCAAACCTTGGCGCTAAAAAAATTCGAATTGTTCCTTTGCTGGAGACCGTGGGAGCGCATGGATTGACGTTGACCATGATTTTGTAAGTGAATGGCTCGTGGTCAAGGTGAACAGCACAAATGTCTTGCCGCAAGTCCCCATTATGGATACTATTGTCGATTCCACTCTCTAGAGGAAATCTGTCGGTGCTAAAGAATGTCCGCACATGATTTGGATGACTGTCAGTGAAACTAGGAACAATATCCACGCTTGAAATCGCCACACCTGGCCAAACTAAAGGAAAGTCGCCTTCGTATAGTTGGTATGGCGGCAATGTACGCTTGTAGCGATCAAAAATGTTGTCAATTCCAGCATGGAAAGTGTAAAATACAGGATCTCTCATGGTCACTGAAGTGTCCGCCATTACACCTGTTGGTACTTGGGATATGAAATGGGGATCTTGAACGAGACCTAACATTTGATGGCCCAGATTGTGAATACCAACCGCGCTGTAATAGTCGGGATTTGTGGAAAGTTCCGTTGCCTCTATCGCGTTTGCTTGATAGTGCAATGATTCATTCAAACAATAAGACATATTATATCGACATATACATATAAATCAAGTCATCAAAATTCTGTCGGAAAAATACAATCATAAATACCTAGTTGGTCAATTCCTTCATAGTTTCGAATTGGTACAGCTTGATTATTTGGCTAAAGAGGAAGAAAAAATAAACCTAAGCTATGATTTTTATGATTCAAACCTTTAAAAAATCAAGTTTTGTCTCAGGCTACCCCAAGAAGATGACCATCCTTGATTGAGAAAATGAACTTGTGGTACAGATCATGCACATCCTTTAGGAAAATATTTGTCGCAAAATCTTGATCTTGTTCGTGGAGAATGTCCTGAAAACATCAAAAATTTGGCTTAAGCCATTTCCTTTAAGATATAGTTAGAAAGAGAAAGAATATTATTTTTTCATACATTTAATGCGACATGGGGTTCCCTAGGAGTCCAAAACTTTCCAGAGTTCATGTCCACTAAATGGGATGAGTAGCCTTCATCGATGAAGGCACCATGACGAAGCACAAGTTCCACAGTACGACTCATTTGATTAGAAAGTCTTTCGGCATTGTACCTTCAAAATATAATTAGGTATTTTTGGTTACCTTTACGTTCCGTAACATGATCCCATAACAAAGCCAAGCAAAACCACATTATAAACTAGATGCATGCATAATACCACTAATTATTTGAAGATAATTATATGTATGATTATTAGCTGACATCGACAAAAGGAAAAGGATGTGCAATAAGACTATTTACAAAAATTGCATACAAAATTACTCTTTCTTGTTGTCTATATTTTTTTTACCTTGCCACAAGATTACGATGCATGAAGAAAAACAACTCAGCCCTTCGATCGCCATGGCGAGTTGCATTGACAGGGTACCTTTGGGATTGCAGGAATATTAATCCCAATCATTTAATCCCCATCATTTCATCCCCAAATCACTTAATCCCCGAATCATTTTATTCCCATCATTTAATACCCAATCATTTTATCCCCGAATCATTTCATCCCTGAGTCATTTCATCCCCATATTTAACCCTTATAATTCGTCGCCAGTAAATATTTGACTGATTATAAAATCATGTTATATTTATTATCATGCAGAAGTGTACCTGAAGGCCAGGTTCCAACATAATTACACTTACTGAAATTAATTACAAACACAATAATTCTATTTTGAAAATTCAAAATATTTCACATGTAATTTGACTGTTCTAGTGCTGACGTTTGTAATTTCCCTTCATTATATCGTCCCCATCATTTAATCTCTATCATTCACGAAATTGAGTTATTCGACTGGTTATGAAAACATATTACATATTAATGGTTTTTGATTTCAAATAGGATACTGAAAAGAAAGTAATTAAAATATATAAGCCCAGTTCCATTGCTGATCTCACGCTCTGGGAAAAGGGGAAATTATATTATACTGTGACATTAGACTCTGCCTACTTTGGTTATAAGTAGTATCATAGCAGCAAAAAGCACACAATTATTCACTTCGTTCACATATATTATAATTTGCAACAACGAGTAGTTAAGCATTGTTTAAATAACTTCCATTATATCTACGTATTGAGTATTGAATTTATTTAACGTGCTATTGTTTTTCAACAGAATGCTGATTTCCAATCAATAGCGTTGCAATCTCTGAGAGAACTCAGCAGTTTTACATCAATTCCAGAATAACTTAGACAAAATCATTATAAGAACTCCAGGTCACTAACAATACGTTTTGGTAGGGAGTAGAGACTATAGACTGTGAATTCAAAGCAAATGCTAATTGCCCTTAATTAGGTTAGTAAATCAAACATCTTTCACGAATTAAATCTTTGTGAGTAAATTTTTGAATTCGAAATTTAAAAAAATATTGCTTTCAAACATCAAATCCTGAGCGAGATGTAATAAGCTCACACTTGCCGCCCCTACCCCAGAGAGGGAAATAGATAGTTCAACATTAGTCAGGTACGACCAAATTACATTAGGTATAACTTGGCAAAGTAGGCTTTATAATAACATAACATTTATAATAATTTTGTCATACAGTTTGAAGGTATTCATCTAATATGACTAACACAAAATACACGTAAATCAGTGAAACTTTGCTACATTTTGCTGTCAGTTAGCATCCCGGAATTCACGAGTTTTGGAAATCGTAATTTGTGTTATCTATTATCTTTTTGTGTTTATATGTGCTAATTATTTGGTTTTGTGATAAGAAATTACACTATGTACCTAAACCACTTTAGCACGTAAGCATTTCACTGGCTTTCAGGCACACTTCTGCATGATAATAAATATAACATGATTTTATAATCAGTCAAATACTTACTGGCGACGAATTATAAGGGTTAAATATGGGAATGAAATGACTCAGGGATGAAATGATTCGGGGATAAAAAGATTGGGTATTAAATGATGGGGATGAAATGATTCGGGGATTAAATGATTTGGGGATGAAATGATTGGGATGAAATGATGGGGATTAAATGATTGGGATTAAAGTGCCGATCACCTACCTTTGGTGCCAGTACCTATGAATAAATCAAAACATTAAAACCGTCACATAAACATCATTATTGCTATTTTTATACTTGGCTACACATTTAACATTGTCGTTATTTAATTCCCATCTGGATTCCCATCATCATCAATATTTTATTTTTGCATTTTTTGTTGTTTTGTTTATCTTCCTCTTTCCTCAATAATCTTTAAAATTTCTCATCATTCTACTCGCGTACGTGCAGTTAGAAACGATGATAACCATTCTTCTACAAAAGCTATAACGGTTATATCTTTGTAAGAATGAACTGTACATACATTACTATTTGCACTGCTTCGTTTTCCATTTTGATATCAGACGCACATTTTATTATTTTATTGTCGCTACCTATCCCTTTGCTTAAGTATTTACATTTTTCACAAAAATATCTGATTAGTGAGCAAATTTATTGACTTTCTAAAATAGGAGGTATATGTACCTATTTAGTTTAATTACTAGAAGCAATGTGAGAGGGAGTGGAAAAAAGTGTAAAATGGACTGTGCGAAAAAATCAATGACTTTTCAATATATTTCATTATAATTTTTCAAGTTTAGAAATTAGGATTGTGTCACGTATAGCCATGCTTTTTAATGATTGGTTAATGATGATGAACCAGTTTTTTTTACATAGGGGTATAATGAGATTGTTTCTTACCAATGATGCTGATTTAGAATGAGATCCTCTCTAAAATACCAAAGCTTATTTTCTATCCCATTGTCAGCACCAATGCTTCCATTGATCACTAGACAGTCTTGGAGAGGTTGCTGAGGATATGATTGTTGGAACGGAGGTGCGGGCCCAAAAACTTGTCGTTTTACTTTGATTGGTGTTCGCTCCTTCTGTTTGCGACGCTGTCGTCTTTGAAGAATTCGCTGATGCATAAGAAACAGGCAAATGATAGATAATGAAGGAAAACTGTAAGTAAACTGCGACTCATTATACATGGTCATTAAATTAAAGTAGCGCAATTAAAACTACCTGTCTGATATCTCTCGTGCTATTGCTACTGGTCATATGAATCCTCATTAGCTCATCATACTCATCATCTTCCTCTCCATAACTCAGTCTTCCTTCATAGTAATTTTGTTCCCCAGAGTTATACTGTGGTCCAAAACGCCCCAAATCAATGGTGCCGTTATCATTCTTGCCTTTGACATCATCCCTGGCCAATACTAAGTTCATGTTTCTTCTCACTCCAGCACCATCCTGTGATGGTGGCAACGCTATAGCCCCGGTAGATATAGACTCCGCTCCTGCACTATCCTCCAAGAAAAGTTGCCTCGAAGATTCTGTCATTCTTGCTGCAAGTCGGTTACGCAACTCCTCATTCCTCGCTCGCCGCCTGACCTTTGACCGTTTCTTAAGAATGTTTCCCCTCCTTTTGGAGAACCCCAAATTATTTTCGTCACCGCCCCTCAAAAACGCATCTCCACCTACTCCTCCCGCACTATAGTTCAAAGCAAATCCGTAATTGTCGCTGTGATCCAATTTTACCCTGTGCTCAGCCAACTGACTAGCTGCGCCTAAAGGTCCACTGAAAGTTTGATAACTACCGCTATCAATTCCATCCAAAGGAGCTAAACCGGCTATACCCCTTATCGCATTCTTTAACACTGGAGGTCTCACTGGTCCCACACTAGGAACAAATCCGCCCCCATTACCTCCACCCGCACCAATGCCCCCCACAATACCTCCTCCTCCCCCACCACCAGGATAATTTAGGAAGGTTTGCCCAACGCCATAAAATGGTTGGTATCTAGACAATGCTTCACTTAGCAAAGGAGCTGGGGCAAGGGCAAAAAACAATTCATTTCATTATTTATTAAATTTCGGGATATTTTACGTAAAAATAACCCGAAAGTCGAAGAAGAATCATTGTTTAGTTTTAGAAGTCATTTACTTTTGTCTTTCAAGCTTGGACTGAATGGTTTTGTCTAAAATTCTGCTGATTTTATCATTATAAGTGAATTTTGAAAGGTTTAAATTTTATTCACGTCATATATAACTAAACAAGGATTTTTTTCGAGTTTCGGTATAGTTTTATGTAAAATAAAAATAAAACCAAAAGAAGTACAAAACTACATGCCTGGAACAAATAAATCAGGTATAACGTCCAGTATCTGGGCGATTATCAGGCCACTCATATCCGGTCTCTCCATAACCGCACCCATGAGCGCATAGTACCAAATTTTGGGGTTGATTTCATGATTGTATAAAAATATTCTTGCAATACGAAGAACTTCTTTGGGGGAGGGTTGAACTAGATACAAAGAAACCACAGAAGCAATGATTAGTTATGCAACATTTTAAGTGCTGCCTTCGCCACATGCGTAATGACAATTGAGAAAAGATAACTGTCTTCATCAAGATTGATTGATTAGATACTACGTAACACAACAAATAGATAATTGATAGGTATAAGCATTGCATAAGTAGGTATTAAAATCACTTTAAACCGACATTTTACGTAAGCACTCATATAATATGAAAATACGGAAATCCATCGTCAGTTTCTCCTTTTGTCTTTAAAAGGATTTTCAGATTTCAACATTTTTTTTTGTTTTGTTTGAAAAATTGAATTTTTCATGGCGGCACCCCAACACCAACAGTATTATGGTTAATAAAAGCATATATACAGTTACATGAAGGGCTTATCGTCATCACTTATCATCAACAGGTAGAAAAACAACAACATATGCGTCTAGAGAAAGTTTTTGTAAGAATTTCCCACGACCTATCATATTCACCCATTCAACTGGTAAATATAGCCTTCTTTTCATTTAATTCTCTTCATAATTAATTTCGCACTGCATTTACTAAACTAATTATTTTATTGCTGTTTTGGTGCATATATGTATGAAAATGATGCATGAATGTATTATGGGATTCAAATAAATTATTTTTGTGTATTTCTTTCAGGTACCTGCAAGGTATCGTTGCAGCATGTCTCTTGCAACGACATGCTGTGGTGACATACTGTAGAAAAATGCAGTCTTTGGACATACGCTGGCAATGAAGTCAAGGTCATTCTGAGAGATGCCAGGAGGGAGTGGCTCCTGACGGACTGATGCTTTTGTAAAGTTGTCATGACTCGTGAACAGCCTAAAAAACTCTGCCTGAAGACCGGGGTCCACGGCTAGAAAACGTATTCAGAAAATTCTTCATACAACTTGTTTCATAAAACGATCATTGAAATATCTTTTTAAAATTTCAAATTACGCGGGCTTGGGACAAATCTGGCAGGTGCCGAATAGACCCATTCTTGATTTAAGGGACCATGAGTTTGAACTGCACATTGCGAACTGCATCATAAAAAAAATATAATCCTTTGTTTGTAAAACCCTTCACTTATAACCATACATGTATCAACTTTCAACTGAATTTCTAAACGCCTCATTCATACAAGCAATTGCTCCACTCTTCCAATATTTGATATTATGCATTTATTATTGCAGAAGATTTGCACATTACATAAGCCAAGAGCTTAATAATTATTGGTAAACTTACTGGTGCTGACTCAGAACAGTTTGTGGTAGGGCTAGTATGGCTAGGAATAAATGACTTTGTACCCTGCAATTACGTAAAATTGAGAAGAAAAAGAGCAGGTTAAAGCCTTTAGTAAAGAGTAAAGATTGCTACATTAATTAGGCACAAAATATATATATTGTAGAAACTTTGGATTTAAAATTAAACTCACAGAAACATAATTGCAGTTAAAATACAAGGACGGAAGCAACTATTCCTTCCTTTTCTAAATGACAAGAGAGATGAAATCGACACTAAAACTGGAGAGGAGATTAGCCCCATAGTCTTCACCCGCACTGACGGACACAGGGATTCGTCCATTATTATAACTATCACTAAACTAAAATCGTCAATTTTTTGTCACAAAATTAACTTGAAATTTTGCATTCCTCTGAAAAGCAACATCACAGCACTATTTTTTATTAATTTTCTCCAATAATGTTTTCTTTTCTTGTCCTGGATTTCTTAGCGGAGCACCCGATAAATATTTGGAGATAATGAAATAAAATACATAGGTGTAATCCGGAAGGCCACGTAAACTACTGTTTTCTCTTGTTGGATCCCAACTGATGAAAAGATGTCCTCCTTCCTCCAAAGCCAAGGTGTTCTGAAAACTTATTTAAATAATCCCTACGAAAGTAAGATGAGGCATGCATACATGCATGACGCCACTTGCACTGGTCTGGTCTTTTGTTCAACAAAGCGTTACTTGAATCGCTCTCAACGTCTGAATCCCTCCATCTAACATCCAACCTATCACAGTACCAACGGCAAAGTAACGCTTGTGATGCTTATGATAACCCATCATTCATCATCATCATCATCATTATCTTGAGTATCATCACTACCTACTCAAATTGCTAATCGGCCATGTGCAAGCAAAGCTAAAAAAAAGTATAAGGATTCAAATTGTAAACTGCGGTTGTAAATTGCAATCATGCTGGTTTACATTATTATTACGTACCAAGCAGACTCCTACTTCTTTTGTTTTTTTGCTATTCTTTTACTCATCACCATACAAACAATGAAGTTATCATTATGATATCCGTATAATTTAATATGTACGAATGAATCACAATCATACATCGTAAAAGAGAGGAAGGAATGTTATGTGTAAACTTTTGTGTAAAAACTTATTTTTTGAAGTAAATCCTAGCTCCGATTCCCATGCTTTATATAATGCACAATTTGCTTATAAAACTGCAACAAAGTAACAATTTGCAAGGTGAGTGAGACAGGTGAAGTTAACATAAAAATGTTTAGCTATGTGTTTATGACGCATGGTAAATGTTATTAGACTTGTAAACTAATATCGATATTTTATTTCAATACGTAATTGGCAAACTAATGTACCCAACTGTTGGAAATGGCAGTTTACTTTGTTTCAATATGCATGCATGCATTCATACAGATTTATTATTACCATAGCCAAATTTACTTTCAAAATTTTCATTCAATAGTTATTAGTGGGAATTCAATAATAATTGTTCCTACGCTGTTGAGCGAGTGATGAGTGAGTTTGCAGGACATTGGACATGTAATAAATGAAGTACAAATGTATTTAGTTTACATGGATATGAAATGGTTAATTTGTTGTATTAAACGGACTCAGATATGATACCTTGCGGATGAAGTTAATCTCAAAAAGGTGGTAGAATGAGAAATTAGATCAAAACCATGGTATACGGTTAATTTTATAATACATACATATATTTAATTACATCCGAGACTTTAAGCAGTTTGTTTGGGGCACATACGAAAAACTAAGTTTTAACACTCGAGCGAATCCCATCACAAAAAAGCGGTATATCTGTTTTAAGATTTTTAAAATTATTCATTTATTTGTTTATACAAATGTTCTCATACATTTCAAAAATTGTTGTAAGTAAAGCACGCAAATTTGTAATTGCCAATTTTGCACTCATTTTGGGTTCACTTGATCAGTTTTTCTATAATGGTGCAGTATGATTGTATAATACCAATTTAAACCATTGACGGTAAGCGTGTAACATAAAAGTTTTAAACAATGTGCTAATTAGTGCCATAATACAAAGTGGGGTATCATTGTCGGCGCTCGCTGTGGTTAGTACGACATGATTCCCATAACTCATCATCATTATGGCAACAGAACAAATCAAAAGTTGTAAGTTGAGGGTGTGTACTGTTCTCTCCACCCACCTGTAAAATTGTTATATCATCGCCAGCTTTACATAATATGGGTGCAAGGAGGCTATTCTAGTCTAGAGTAATTAAAACATGCACTTTGTGAAACAAGTTTGCATGTAAACGTGGTTTGCATTGAAACTTTTCCTTTCATATATTCATATGTCATTATTAAATTGCAATACAAAATGTCAAATGAATCTGGGTGTACATTTTGCACGTAGTCTCATGCTATTAAATAATGAGCGATGGGAATAGAATAAGAGAGCATAATGTGAAATCTATATACTGTTCATTCCGCTTATCATTTTCATCGTCAAGGGATAATCCATCACCATCTTAATACACTCACACACTCATGTTACCATATTCTACCATTAAATCTGACTTGGTATGTTCCCAAT
>JAQIXW010000965.1:0-22758 GCA_034700685.1 Willowsia buskii
ACACTTTTCCAGTGCATTAATTATTAAACGACATACTCTAAAGTATTTAAAAGTTTTACATTGAATTTTATTTTTAATACTGTTCCTGGTATCCAGACTTAACCTATAGGCTTTAATGGGCTTAGATATAAAAATACACAAAATATTTATGTCACGTCTTGATATAGTCAATTTAATTGATGGTTAAAAAAACTAAATATCAAATGGCCGACATTATCACAGTTAGGTGTCATATTTTTTGCATTTCTTTGTAGTCCAATTTTTTGTGCATCCTTTTTGAAAGGGATGACTATGTCAGTAATGAAGTCATTCTTTGACAGTTTAAACTGAAATTGCATGAAACAAAACAATGGTTTGTTAACGACTTGAAAATACTCTTAAAATCCAAGAGAAAATAACAAATTTACCTTGTCAAAGTACTCATAAAGTTTACTGAAAAGGGAAAAGTTCTTCCCTTTAAAGAAGGCAGATCTGCTTCCGTGAATTATTTGTATGCCATTCCCATCGTGCATTAAAGTGGATTCGCAGTTAAAACCATATTGACAATGATCCGTGCGGAAGTTGAAAGGACAAGACAGTAAATATACCATGTCTGTTGATAAAAATTGAAGGAAAATAGCAATTAATTAATGTATATACTATAGTATATTTGACCAAATATGTTAAATCAATAAACAGGTTCCCTTACCAGGTCTGCTATGAAAAATAATGTTGATCAGGTCTTGATCCCCGAACGTTATGTTGTCCTTGTATATTTTATACGATTTTAAAATAGCCTGCTCCCAATCCAAACCAGATTGCTCGCGTAACCTGGTCAAGTTCATCAACATGACACCAGTATTTAAGCCTGCAGGTAATACCAGTAATGCAACATGTCAAGAAAAAAAGTGCATTGAATTCATTTTTAAATCAATTAAGCTTAAATCAGAGGTAACATGTTCTGTTAAATTTTAGACATAATGAGGACTGTGCAGAATGCAAATATTGTCATGATGAGTTAGTATGTCAATTTGTATGTACCGTACCGTATGGTGGATAAAAGGGATGTCTTGCGAATCTGTTGTACCATCCAATTGAAGCAACTTCTGCTTCTGGCACCAGCCCCACTGATTGTTCGGTGCTCATGCTTTTAAACTTTGACCAAATTTTTCTAAGATCCCCCACTACAAGTGTATCAACGTCTAGGTACAAAATTTCGTTGACGTGTGGAAGGGCTGACTGCATTCCAGAAACAAATATGCAAGTGAATTACATAATACGTTTTTGTTCAGTGTTTGTGAATGCATACAATAACGAGTATTCTTGTAGCGCTCTACGTGTGTAAATCGTTAACTAACAAATCATATCACATATATATCATCATTATCATGAAAACTCACATGTAGAAAAAGACGTTGGGAAGCACATGGCTTAAACAAATTGCGCCATTCATCATGATTCCTGGCTGGAAAAATAACAGGATGAATTTCATAACGAAATTTTATTCGCTTTGTCGAATTTTTAATTGCCTCGACCTGAAATGAAATTTTACCCAAATATTGATCATTCTGTTTCAGCTAATTATAAGTAAAAGCAATTGGATGCAAGTAGGTATGCGTTTTCATAGTTCATAGTAAACCTTTAAATCCAAGGCATGCAAATGTTCATCATCTGCAAAGAGGAGTGCATCGATTGAATCCAGTCCATAATGAATACTGGATACAAGTATGGACTTTAGCAATACCACACTTTGATCTAACGGTCGATCACCACACGCCACAATCCCAACTGTGATTTTATCATCATTGTCCTCCTTCTGGTATCTGCATGCCAAGAAACGCATTCATTAGACAGACGACACAAAGTTCATAAAATTCGTCAAAAACATATATATAATATAGCAAGGTAATCAAGGGTCAAATGCTACATGTCTGGCATAAAAAACCGGAAAACAACAGAGTCCAATTTAACCTTACCCCAGCCAATTTCTCTCAGCCTCCTCCAAGTTTGTCACTTGACTAAGATAACTTAACGTCCACGGCAGCGTGACAGCCCACAAGCATATAATCAGTATTAAGATTTTGAGAAATCTATGCATTTTTCTCATTTCTTTTGAACGACTAGGTTTTATTTAGACGAATTGACAACACAAGCACTATTTTCTACACTCATTTGAAACCCTTCCTTCATGCAAAGTTGATAAGTTATGTGTAAAATTAGCAATGCATGTAAAGGAAAGCAGCAACAATAAAGAAATGTTCATGTTGCTCCTCACAAATTTCACTAACTGTACTGCTACTTTAAAACACGTCGCATCGATTTTGAAAGCTAACGGTAGAAAATCAAACAAACTTTAAATGAACATGCAAATGTTAAGTATTTTAAAATAATTAAATCTTTTCAAGTGCTATAAAAATATACAAAGCGGTCTTTGCAGACCACTGCCTCCATATTCATTTCATTATTATGCAGCCATTTTAAAGGAGCAATACTTCTATGTACATAGCAAATAAGAAGAAAACGACATTTTTGTACATTATGCAATTTACCTAGAATTCTTTTTCCCAATTTTTCATCCATGTTATTGTTACGTACTCTTTGAAGACGTAAACACGAGAAAATGTATATACATGCATATGCATACCCACAAGTGTACAAACAAAAGCATAATGTACAAAAATAGTGATGTTTTATTCTCCGTTTGCTGGTGTGGTCGCTCGTCCGTAATGTTTAATCTTATACCAATTGTCATGCCGTGATGGCTGGGCCAAGGAAAATGCCCAGGAGCACCTTATGGAAAATGAAGAGGAATTCCAATCGCCGCATGCTCTTTTGTGGTACCATGAAAATGGTCAGTCAGCAGAAGCAGAAAAGGAAAAAAAAAATGTAACAACAATGCCATGTGAGCGTTACAGATATGCCTATCTATGCCATGGACGAGTGGCTTTACTTACAGGCTATTCTGTAAGGAGACTGAATGTGGCATGGCCATTGCATTGTGTAGTGAAGATGAGGCAACAAGAAATTCGTTAACAATGTTCAATACATTTACACAGAAGACGTAATAAATTAAATGCTACTTGATTGAATAAAATTGATTTGCATTTGCGCAGGTAGACAAGATTCGAAATGTTATATAAATCAACATTTAAAAATCGACAATCCAAATGCAGTGCTCCGACAGTGGTACTTCGCATCAACTTTGTAAGTTTGTTTTTCAAATGACGCTTACAAGTTTACAGACAAAAACGTAATGCCATTTACAAAACATGAAACATGTAACAAATTTCATGCGGGACGATTCAAAGAATATTTGAATTTATGTCATATTATTTGAAAATCACGAAGATAAAATACTTGAACTACTGGCTATAGGAGCCTCAGATCTTACCATTTGATATTGTTCTTGTAATTAGCTACAACTTGAAATGAATTATGAATCATGATTTGCTTCCGTAATTCACGTAATAAGGTCTGATTGGCTAAATTATCATAATTTTATTTTTACAGATTTAAACAGCTCGCGAATTAAAATGCATATTTTACTAGTTTGGATTCAATAGAAATCGCATCAATTGTGATACTTTTTATCACCTAAAGTTTCACCCTTAACGAGAATTTATTATGTAAATTGCTGCCCACAATCATGTCATAAATGATGTGGAATACATACATTTTGTAGCTTGGCTAGAATTAGGAAAAATGCATGAAAAGTTCTTGATTGTCAAGTGATTAGTTAGATGTACTGTCATTTCACTTTTACTCATAGATCAGAGAAGAGAGTTTTACTCAAATCTGCACAGCAGCATTTTTGCATGAACACTTTATATTTACCTATGACTGATATAGAATACTTTGTAAACGAAAACATTATTTGGAAAACGTATCAAACAATGTGAAAATAGTGCAAATACATGATTTGGCTGTTTCTGACTCGAATGGAAATAATAATAATAATAATAATAATAATAAATGAATCTCAGTCTTATACAGTAGTTCTGTAATGCTTACACAATTATATAAACAATTAGTTTGGATCAATTTGGTAACAAAATTGGAACCGTTGTAGGATAGTTTTATGTGTTATTATGAAATATTTATTTCTGTAAAAGTGTAATATCTTACTCATTGGTGTGAACATATTTGTATACCTAAGATCGTAAGAAAGACCAAGTACAGACACCCACCATTTCAAGAAAAATACCGAAGTTTGGCAAATACTTAGCGATGAAAACAAAACGTGAAGGCGTTGTCGATCATGAAACTGATAAAAATAAGCATACTAAAAGCCAATGCATAAGATCGGAGATACTATTGAAACTTGAAATGACGCAATTTCTAGCCAAACATAATATTAGCATTACTCATTCACGGAGAAAAAGACTCGTGTTGGAATAGCTCCTTTTATATTATAATTTCAATGTTCTCATGATGAGCACGGATTCGTCGAGTGCACATGTCTTTCCGTTTGAAATCGCTTTTCATTGACGCAAAAGAACCTGTTAATGTTTTCTGCATCTTTCCTTTCAGTCAATTTCAAAATGAATGAACAGTGAAACTGGCTGAAAGTAAAGTGTGTGGATATCACAACAAAGTGCAAATATAAAAATGAGTAGGTGTTTTATAGAGAAATGAGATGAAGTTACAAATATGTCCATGCATGGTGTGGGCTTGAATACCAACGAGATTTTGTAATGTTGTAAGTAAGACTGATTTTAAAATCATTTTAACAACAAGTCTGTGTTGTTGTTTGTTATTTCTATACTTGACTTTAGTATAAAAATGCTGTCATCATCTCGAAGACGTGACTTTTTGAAGCTGCGTGGTTTACGTATAATATAATATAACAATATAATAACTTTTGTTTGCATTTTTAAAACAAATATGGGAAATTCTTAAATACCTACGCAAGTCCAAGTGCATTAAAGCCGATTTATCGGAAACCAGTTTTTGCAGCGAGATGAATTAGCTGCTCTAGAAAATATTATTTGAACAAATAAAGCATAAACATGGCTATTTCTATAAAAAATGTACATTAAAAACATTCGTTTCTCCTTTCTGGCCTTCGAAAATACTCATTATTCTAGATTATTATATTATTGTTAAATTGTCAGTATTACATATCTTGAGAAAAAACGAATCGCTATAAAATTAAAATTGGATTTGGCATTTCAACAGTAGCTTATTGATAACTCGATAACTGCCTCGTTCAATCCACAATGTTCTACAGCGTCTAGAGTCTTAGTGATTCATGAAATTATTGTCAAATCATATTTGCAAGCTTGTGTATGGTATGTATAGGTGCGAAAATATTCGTATACATGATGAGCAACAACTAAAGTTGTAAAATATATCATTCTTTGTATGTAATATTAAATATCACACTGTATGTTTGTGAGTAAGACTAGAGTTTAGTTCACACTACTGTGAATGCAAACGACAAGCAAACTGCAATAATGATAATGTAGAGAAGAATTTATTTATGCATTCAATATTTGTTGGATTTTTAACTGAAATGGAATGCACATACATGCAGTCATTTTATAATCAGCGATATCGTCATCCTACTCATGTGGTTCATGACATATGATATTGTATCAGCTGCAAAACAGTCTTTTGGCTTCCTCGCTTACACTGTAATGCTTTTAGAGACACGTTACTTGACTAAAACTAGACTCCTCATTCTCATAAAACTATATGTATTATGATTGTGCCTTTTTGCCTGAAAGGATTTCATTCCCCTTTCCAAGCCCGTTTTAACGCATGATGCCCATATAATAGCAAGTTTAGTTGTGTGAGTTTAGTTTAGATAAATTACGAAGTATTAGCTTCTATAGTGTATTATTGGTGCTATATGATATGTTCTCATTTAATTCAATGGTACAGAATATTCAGTCAGCCAGTTATTCCATATAGATAATACGCAACAACGAAAATACTACGTAATCCACCACTACTACTACGTCATGTTTACCTTATTTTTTTGCAAAAACTAATCAGTCACATTTTATTTCTTATAAGCCTCTCTATTAGGCTGAATCATCGTGAGCATGCAGATTTAGCTCAGAGTACTCACAAATAGAATCTCTCTGTACATTTGAACTAGTCATAGAAGCCAGGCCACAACTGCTGCACTCTTTAATTTCATTATATATAATTATGGTTTATACAAAGCTTTTAAAATTATTACTAAAAAGAATACTCCGTTTATCTATATGTAGAACAGTGTATTAGTTGGGTGAGTAAGGAGATTCCCCGTTGCCCTGCAGTTTGGCTGCAACCCAATGAGCAACAATTAAAATGTATTTTCTTCAATTACATAACTGAAGTTGCAGTTGATACGTATGTATTTGTGATCACAGTTTAGTCAGCTTCTGAAGAATATATTTCTGCTGCAAGTCTGTTTTAAAGAATAAGAAGTAAAGACGGAGAAAAGAGAAGTGAAGATTTGCACTAGTTTTGCAAGCGTGTTTGCGTTTTTTATATTTTAAAATTGCATAAATATTACGTGCATTACTGTGGATGGGGAGCACAGAAGCCTCACTCATTCAAAAAATTTCATTCATTCTCTTTCAAACGAGTAAAATTATTTGAGTGCCTTGATCTTATAAATCATTCTAAAGCCACTGGTAAATGTAATAAAGTGAAGTACAAGTTAATTTCTATATTGGAAATATCAAACATTGTTGCAAGAAAGTAAAGTGCAACGCAATTATATTTTTGTAAATTTTCGGAAATACTTAAGTACCTCTTCCAAAAATCTTTTAACTCAATGTTAACAGAATGTGTTCCTATCATCATCGTTAGCTTAAAGTCAAAAGACATTGTATGAAACTTCCTTGATTATTTACTGAAAGTGTTTTCATTATTTCCAAGTATTACGACCAAAGTTAATACGTTCTACGTCAGAGGAGTAAAAAGTTTTAAAATAGTGTGTCCGAATGATTTCATCTTCTTCAAGTGGTCAAGTCCCAGCCTATCAAGGATCTATCACTAGTGAACAGGTACACGAACAAGAATTATCATTAGAAAATACAAAATTGGAGGTGCTTCGTATTCTGATTTATAGTCGTATGGCGACATTCGAGATTTTTACTGATATACCAAAGTACTATTTATTTTAAAAACATTTACATATTCCATTACAATTAAATTCTGGACTCCAACGAAGAACAAACATAGTCCACCCACAACAGCTTATATCTTGGTGTTTTATGTCGCCCAAGCATAGTATTCGTATGTAGTAATAAAATTACATTTAATTCAGGAGCCATTAAAATCAATAATCAATCTTCCATACTTCAATATTCGGGAGTATACGAATTATTATTTAGTTTCTGTTGGCACTAGAATCTTTATATATGCATTTTTGCAGAGAGCACTTTGCAAATGAATGTGTAAATTTTGACTCAGAATATGATGTGCTTCATTAATCATCATTAAACCAAACCGGTGTTACAGAATAGAATTAAACAGTCACTAAATCAATCCGCGAATGCATGATTTAGTACTTTAGCACATTAATGCAGCAAAATTATGTTGTAAATTCAGTACTTTGTAAAGCTACATAATTTTACACTTTGAGTCTACGGGCTCAACGAAGTGTGGAGATGAACACATGGTAATTTGTCATTCAGTACAAATACAAAGACAAGGTGCGATATATTGATCATGAAAATGTTTCACGCAGATTACAGCTTACAATGACCAATTTACACAGAATAATTCATGCTTAAACAGTTCACTAGCTATTAACTCTGTTATCGCACAATAAAATGTATTTATGAGTCATACATACTATTACTGCGATGAGCAAACTTTGCAGATTGGCGGTGACAAACAAACACGCCAACAATTATTTACAAAAAATTATGTGTAGACTGACATATTTTGTCTAAATTCATACATGAATAGCTATGCTGTATTTGTTGGAAGAAAATTAGCTTATCTTAAGCATCGAAGCTATGTTTATGATATCTATACGCTTTTATTGAACTTGACATGTTTTGATGCGGCAATGAAAATATATTATAGGCCTGATACCATACGAGTGTTTTATGCGTCGCACTATGTTGAAGGAAAATCAGGGTGAAAGTCTTTAATGTTGAGTTTTACGAACAGAAAGGATAAGAGCTCAGACCTCAGTAGTAATAGTGTGTGTGTACAAAAGAGCTTAGTGTTCGCAATAAATTAGTTTGACTAGACAGTTTTTTTTGTTCAATTCAGCAAGTCGTGGTTGGTTTCCTTTACACTTAATTTTCTAAACCTAGCATTTTGAATGCATTTCTAAATTGGCTTACTTATTCTTCTAATTTCCAGGATTTGCCGGGTAATTCAGCCAACAAAATGCTATCTGAAATTTTCAGTTTTTTCACTGGAACAAATGGGTCCCCAAAAAGCGTTTCGTACACGGATCATATTATCCCAGGACCTCCAGTTAGAGGCAAGCATTATTATTCAATTGATACCTTTGTGCCTCAGCTCAGTGGAGTGTGCTATTGTTGTAAATTATTTACGTGAGTTCTTTATTCATCATGTGTAAATTACTTGCAGAAGCACAAACTTTGTCATATGCAGAATGCGAAAATTGGATAGGAAGACGAGTTGTCATTCCTTTGATCAAATTCAGATATCCACAACTTGGAACAATACGCTACATAGGCTGTGACCCAAGAGGGATTCTTTGTGCAGGAGTTGAATTCGTAAGACAATTATTTTATCATGTTGCAAAACGTCCTACAAAGATTCATGCACCCACACCAATTCTTAAATAAATATTTTTAATTAACTATAAAAATAATAATGAAATCTTATGCAATACCAAATATGTACCAATAATGATGCGATTTGCATTTTTGCAGGATACATGCATAAATGGAATGAGCGGCAAAATTAACGGGAATAGGCAAGCACAATATATCATACTTTTTTATCAATTCTTTAATTAAAAAAATTATTTAATTAATAAAAATTTAATTTAATAAAAAAATTTAGATTGTTTCAGTGCAAGCCAAAGCACGGGCTTTTGATCCCAGTGGAATTTGTGTCTTTCCTAAATAATTATGTGGAAGGTACTAACCCGCCTGGGTTGGAAATTTCGTCAGACTCCACTTACGGACTTCATCGTACTAGATCAGTGCCTGCGCTGTCTCGCAGTTTAAGTGTTAAAGACTTTGAACCAGAAAATGTTCCCGGATTAAGGATAGGCGACACGGTTGTCTGGCTTGGTGGAATTAGACCAATGACTGGTGTGGTGAAGTGGGTTGGTAGAGATGGTCGATCGAAGAATATTCCTTTGAAGGCTTGGATTGAAATGGTAATCATTCGAATATAAGTTATAATGAATAAGCGTCATGTCTTAAGTATTTGGTTTTCTCTGTCTATGTTTCAGGATGAGCAAATAGATTATAGTTACGACGAATTTGATCTGGGATTGAAATTTGGGTGTGCTAAAGGAAGAGGAAAATTTCTTCCAGTAGATGAACTCATATTGTTGGCAAATTACCTTCCTGTAGAAAGCGGATCAAATTCAAATGGAGGTTGTTCTCCTATGGGTAAGCATTTGAATCGTATCGTATTCATTTGGTCATTCTTTAGTATATTGATGATTGACCAAAGTTTTTATGCTTGTGTTTGTGTAGAAACTGATTGCCCTGTTAGTATGGATCTCATAGATTTAGGACAGAGTGACAGCAAGAGAAAAAAGGAAGCTTTTGAATTTAATGGTGAGCAGCAATTATTTGCAACGTTTATGCATCATAATAAATGATAATGCTACTTTTTATTAATAAAAGTACTTATTTTATGAAGCAGATGTGGGAGCGAGTTGTACTCCTGAACCACAAAAGGACATACCTTTGGTAAAGAGCATAGTCAGCTCACCAACTCCGCGAGAAAGATATATTCCAATAGTGTTAGAGTCTGGAGAGTCGGTGCAAAATAATCAGATTACGAATTTACCTATTACTAAGCCCGTCCCAGTCCTGATTGAAACACCGGACAATCACATCATTGTGCCTGATTCAAATCCTGCTCCTCCATTTATTATTCCGCCAATAAAGATCAATGACTTTTTTATAGCAGAAGGTAATTATAAATTACAAGTACATACCTACATTATTTTTGGTCTTTAAATATGCTCGTCCTTCGTTGTAACTTAACAATTATTTTTAAATGGTTTTCATAATTTAAAGTTCATTTAATTCAAAATTTCAGGTTTAAGAGGGATTCAAGGAAGACGCAATTCCTGCTACATCGACGTTGTATTATTTGCCATGTTCGCGTTTACAGATACTTTTGATGACCATTTTCTAGAGCTGGAAGATCCTGCACACAGTGCAAACGAAACAGAGATGAAGCGTGTTTGTCGAAAAATCTTGAGAGAAAACATCGTAAATCCTCTCCGGCAAAACTTTTTTTGCCCAGCAGAAAGCGTATGCATTCTTCGAGATTTATTGAAGCCATTGAGTGACAAAGTTGATGGAGCCTTTATGGGTAAGCTATTGAGTACTTTGGAAATAATAAATTGCGCATTCATGTCCATATTTGGAAGATAGATACAATCAGGGAGGTTTCATGTTGGTTTCTTGCCAATTTATAATAGATGTGGAGGAGTTTATGCTCATCCTGTTCAATAAAGTATTCAAGATGGACGAATTTATCGTTTATGACACGGGAGTGAAAGATTATCTCCATCAGATTAATTTGGGCGATCATCATTTGCCAAATGTCATCACGGTCAAACGATGTCTTGAGTTGAGTATGGCTGATTATAAGCTGAAGATGGAAAAGTTGCCAGCGCCTGCTCTAATTCTTGAGATACCCCGGAATAGCGAAAGTGTTATCCAGTCATCCACAATAGTTCCAAATCTGAATTTGGACATTTCAGATCTCATGAAAAGTACGTGTGAAGTATACTGTCATATTGCAATTTTTGTAAAAAAAAAAAAAATATATAGAGAATTAAACGCCTTATTTTATCTAAAAATTTCAGATGACTACAAAGGACCTACAAGGTTGAATCTTTTGGCAGTTATTTGTATTAAGGACTACCACTATGTAACGTTCGTCAAAAGTGGAAGTGGAACGTTGTCGCACTGGATATTATTCGATTCTAATCCCAGTGAAGAAAAGCCAAAGGTTAGTACTATCCATCAATACTTTTATATTTTGTTTGCAAAAACATGAATGGAAAAGTTGCTAATAATGTGAAACAATTTGGATTCTTCACTAGGTTGAAATAGTGCCAGAAATGGGAGAGTGTTTAGAATCGCTTGAGTATTACTGCAAAACAGATCCCGCCTACTTCACTGCCAACCGACACAAGCTGCCTCCAATGGTTGTCAGAATGTTAACTGACATCTATGTTTGCATATATGCATAAACATTCTTGTTATCATGTGTTTATATGAAATATATAATCCATACCATTTTTATTACAAGCGTGTGTTAAAAAAGTGTCCCCAAAAGAGTTATTTATTAATATAAATGTTTTACTTAACTGTTATATAACGTACCTTACGATTCTGTATCTGTATAAATACGTTGACCGTATTTATTAGTTTTTTAAGTTGAACTTCAATAACAATAAAGTTATAAATTATATATTGCCCGTTTGGGTAGTACATACTTGAGACAAGTAACAATCGTATTATGAACACATAAGACGCATTACGAGTAATTTTAAACTGTAACCTGTGATGTTATCATTAAGTTTACTGATATAAATAAGTAAGTATCTCAGATTTTCGTAAAAAAAAAGACGGTTGGCCTTGATAATCTATAACGCAGATTTTTAAATACCGGTAATATAATTTAAATAATATATCACACTATGCTAGAGTAAAGACATATATATGTATATTATATAGATATCGACTCGAATCGCAATATACTAGCTACTACACCTTGCGTGAACTACTAACTTAAATACCTAATCCAACATTTAATCATATAATTATAATGAAGCAATAAATGAAATATTTACAATGAAAATTATTGTAGATGTAAAAGTGAAAGTATGTAAGCAATAATAACAGTTTACAAAATATATTTTCACAAGTAAAACAATAAAGGATAACCGGTTCATATCCAAAATTCTGATGTTCATCCATCTTTCCTTTTGATTTTGTCATAAGGCAGTTAAATGACTAAGCTTTCACTTTGGCCCTCGGCGTAACTTGTGTGAGTTTTGGAGTAAACGTAAATGTGGCTGTCTGTCATGATTCTTTTAAGGAGAGGATGCAATTTGGCGAATTCCCTGTAGTGACCAGGCTGCTTTTCAAGACTATCCAGCCATCTACCAAAATCTTCAAGAAGTGTGACCTGGAAATTAAATCAAGTTCATAAATGCATATATGTTGAATTGTGGAATTTGAAATACATAATATATAAACTGCAAACCCCATATACCTCTGGATACTCTCCAATCATAGAATCGAAAAACAGCCAGGGAGATAATCGGTGCTCGTTAACTTTCACAAATGCAACGTATCGGTTTCCTCTAGTGCAAATGATAGAATGTAGGTTCAGCAACTCGTCTTTCTGTGATTTTTGTACAAGAAGGGGAGAGTGGTCCAAACGGTAATGAATTTGATCGGCAATTCCCTTGCAAACATCACAAAAGTCTAGTGCCATGTCACCGTTCTTTTGATGGCAAATTGCACATTGTAATGTGGCTGCCATTTCACAAACACATTGTTTGGGACCTGTATAAATTATCAACATTCAATAAAAATTTTTATCTCACATAGCCCCAAATACTTTTCATACAACTTTCACTTTTACCTTTGTGCAGGAGTCTGGTGATGTTAAGCTGAAGACTTGGAATGATAGCTTCGTAGTAAACAAGCCTCCCCTTGCATCTTGGCATACAAAGAAACAAAGCTGGTGATGGCGTTTGTTTGAATTTAAGACCCGAGGTTCCCAAACTGGTCTCCAACATGAATTGCACAGTTTGAGATTTCGACCTATCTTTGGGACGGGCTATGATTTGGTGCATGAAGTCTTTGGTACCGTTTGAAAACTCGATGAAACTCTCCGTGTTCAATGCGCTGTCAAAAAGTAAGTATAGAAATTCCTGTGCATCTAAAGCCATAAAGATAAACCATAGTTTTTAGATATAGTGCAAAACATATTGGAATAATGTTTGTGAACAAAAAGACTTTATATCTACCCATTAGAGGAGAATGCATTTTCGATGAGAGAGGGAGCATGGCTTCCCTCAAATGAGTTACATTTTCAGACTTGCAGTACGCATTTAGTCTCAAAGGAGTAACAATTTTCTCGCGAAGAATTTTACGAACTTCTTTCTTGATTCCACGCTCGATTTGGCCAGGTTTGGAAAATAATATGTCCATGTCAAAAATATTTGAGCATGTAAAGAGAGCGCATAAAGTAGCATCAGCATAGCTAGAATTTGTTGCTCCTTGTATGCCTTTTCCGTAACCTACAACACAATGACCGTTACACATTAGTTTTTTATTACTGCAAATATCGTAATCAGGTAATCACAAAAATAGACTTGTCAGCATACCGGAAACTGACGCTATGTTGCCGGGATTGAATGGCATCGGAATATTATATAGTTCCTCTTCTGTAATCTCCTTTTCATCTTTAATGCTCATGTGTCTAGGTAAACTACTGCTTCTAGAGGTTGACCTATTCTTGGCATATCTTCTATTCATGGTGTTGTTGATGCCATTCGTTGCTGGAGGGGGTAATGAACCATTTTGACTTGCATCATGCGTGTTAAGATGGGGTTTCCTTGCTGAATTCTTGTCATTTATCATTGTCATTCTGTCGGATTCTTTGATGGTGTCGGATATGTATTGATAACTCCCCCTGCCACTGTCATTATCATGGCTTGAAGAGTCTGAAGACATACAATTGGCTTCATGATGGAGTTGCTGCTGAGTGGACGGTGGCAGTGGAGACAGGGAATTGTAATCAGGGGAAATAGAAATAGATTTGGTTTTTGGATGTTGTTCCAAAACTCGATTGACAACAGCAAGCTGCTGTTTTACTAGTTCACTAGAAGACAATGGGGCAAAGTTGAACTCGAGAGGATTTGGTTTTTGAGGTTGTGTAGAGTAGAACGGATGTTGTTGCATGGAGGATGGTGGTCGAGAGTAAGTTTGGTTAAGAGAAGAGTCGATCTGATCATGACCAGTGTGCATGTCCGGTTGACTTCGGCTTTGACATTTCGACAAGTTGTTGCATAAGTTATTGCTATGCGCATTGACAGTGACCGTATTAGCTGTAATTGGTTTTGTGTAAATTGGATGGTTTGTGCTCACCACAGGTTCAAGTCGCTTTGTCATTTTCATTTTGTCATTGTCCCATGTGAAAATCTCTGCAACGTGAGGTCGAGATGATGTAGGTCTTAGTTTTAAGCTTGCGGCTCGAGTTTGTGCATCATGTGCCAACTGCTTCTGAATCACTTTTCGGGCACTGTTTCTCAGTGAATTTGTATAGTTGACAAGTTCAAATGGTTCCAAATCATCGTCATATGCTGCAATGTCGAGATTATTGCAGCTTTTAAATTTTAGAGGTTCCGGATCTTGGTATATATTACTGGACGTGTCCTGAATTGGTGGTGGTGGAGGAGCTGGGAAATATTCTGTAGCTGGTCTGACCAAACGCTTGGGTGACTTTTTACGATAGATAGGTATAGGTGGTGAAGAATTTTCTGAAAAAAAAAAGAAGATGAAATTTACGATTTTTATTTGGCAGTTAAGTCTTTACAAATACATGAAAGGTTAGTAGAACTAGGCAAACTCAATTACCATTCTCTGTTAGCTGAGGATTTGTATCGTACCGTTGCAAGGGTTCCTTAGAAGGCGGTGGAGATGTTGGCAATGGGGGTGGAGATGAAGACGCTTCTCGCTCTAATCGCGCTTCAAATCTTTTTGCTGGAGTGACAGGTGAACCATAGTATTGTTCAAAAGTCACTCTATTGCCACTGCCATGTCTTTGCTTTGACGAGTCAGGATTTTTGTTCACAGTGGCGTAATTTGTGCTTGATGATACTGTTGTCGGTGGAGAATGTACGATTTCAATGACTTCCCTTTCGTTTTCTTCAGGAACCATAGGAGGAAGAAAGGAATCTTCCGGAGTGCTTGGGATGCTACCGCTGCTACTGGTGTCTGATATCAAGGTTGAGTCTCCCTGAGTAATTCGTTTCGGAATTCTCAATGGCGCACCATTTTCCTGTAAATCCTGCAGTGATACTCTAGTTGTCTTTTCCTTTTTTAGATTTGATCCGTCCTAGACATATACATTTCACAGCATTAACATGACATTGTAATGAATTGACGGATAAAAATGAAACTATTGTAGTTGACCTTGTATTTTTATTGTCATTAGTCATTATTGCATAGGTACACACAAGACACGAGTCTGCATTCTGCAATAAAAATTTAAAAAAGTGTGTTGCTTGCATACATACCATTTTGATCAACACGACAGGCCTTCCTCTTTGATTGGTCTCATGACTGAGAATTGTTGCCCATCTTTTCTCAGGCTTATAATAAACTTCTTGACCAGGTTCCCATGATGGCTCCTCTAAAGGTCACGATATGAATTATATAATTGGCAAGTAGTACTGTTTGCACTCAATTTAGTACAACTTGTTTGATGAAACTCATATAAAAACCACGTCTATTTATTACACTTGCACTACCCTGTACCACCAAGTATATGCCAGTAGAGACAAACAATGCCATATGCAAGTGCGCAGAAATCAAAAGTAAAGTAGAAATATTAAGTGTTTTTACCCCATTGAAGTACGCCGTTTTGAATGTCGTAGTCTTTCTCAGGAACCAAGGATGTTCCTAGATGTTGCCGTAAGTGTGCTTTGTAGGGGACTACCTCATCCTCACTGTATGATTTTTTATGACCATCCTAGAACGATGACGTGATCATCAACAACAATCATAAGCTTTTAATTTCAATAATTACTCTAGTTAATGAAAACACCAACACGCAACTGTGTCAGTCTACTAGGTTATCTGAGCATCAATGTGTATAATTGTAGCTCTGATTAAAATTACCAGCAGAATTTCTGGTTCGCTGCTCTTGCCCAACCGCCTGCCCTTAAACACGGCACTTCGAATTATTCCCTCTGTTCCCCTTTCAATCAGCAAGACTTTGTCCCCTCTGCGAAGTTCCCCAAATGAGGCTTTTGGTGTGAATTCATGAAAATCATGTAAAATATAATATTAATAGATTTTAAAAAGTTAAACGCGACTCTCTACGTGCTGTATATGAGATCACGTAGATAGAAAGGAGAAATCATCACACATATATTTCTTTCTGCCCATGTCCCATTATTACAATAACTCTTCTCATTGTTGAAAGGCATATCATCACTGAATAAATTAGCAGCTATTATTATTAAAGTAAAAACCAAGCGATAAGATTCCGCGTAACATGACAAAAATCATAAGTTTGAAATTCTCTTTCTCTTCGCACGTTCTGCGAAGCATACAAATTAAGCGTTCGTATGAAAATATAACAGATCAAAATAAGGAGCTGCCTTGTGAAACGGCTATACAGTTAGATATTAATACTCACAGCTACATGTCGTCAGTCGTCGTGCTATCTGTCAGGTTTCTTTTAGATTTGTAATACAGATTCTGTACTTTAGATTTTAATGACTAGCAGAATGAAAAACTGTAGTTGATAAAATAATACTCTCTGTCTGTACGTGTGTTATTCTAGTGAGAAGATATGGGAATGAGAGCGTGAAAACCTGTTAGATTCTCATCTTACCCAAAAACAGCTTGTCGCTCTTGAAGGGTTCACACATTTCCAAAGGAATACAACTGATAAAATGCATTGGGGAGTAGAATCCAAGTTGAGCGAATGGAATGCTCAAGCAGCGAAAATCTGAAATCATATCAAAATTCGAAAATATATACGTACCTAATACATATATCTGTCTAAAAAGACATTGATTATACCATTATACTCTCACTAATTAATTATAATAGAGCCTTTGCCTGAAAATATCTCATTGTTTCATATAGTAGGTTTCTAGAATGAATTTCCTTACCATCCCTTCCTTCTGCTGAAAAAAGGAAGGACAATACTTTTCGCTGGTAGAACTCCACGTTCTTTAAAGGACGATTAGAGGTGAGCCAATCCATTGTGCAAATAATTCAATGGAATCAACTCAGGTTTTCTTTGAAAATACAAAAGGCTATCGTAATTTCATATAAGGACAGCGCCCAAAGGAAATGATACAATTATCTTTATGAATTGAATGCTGATTAACAATAAGTAATTTGTAAGATCAACACCTCTACACAGGAAGTTTGCACAATCACTGTACCTAACAATGATACATTATATAGTCACTGCGTATGCTTTTGACAAAAATTTGTTGAATTCAAGCATTTAGCATGAATGCTGATGACATGTGAAATTATTATTTTTCAACATGTACAAATTATTTAACGAGACTGTTCCAAGTTTAATGACAAAAATGCACAATTACTCCATCCTAATATTTCAACCTGCGCTGCTCTCTCGAGACGATCCAACACAGACAATGACGATTTTTACTGTTTGTTTCTCCGTTAACGTTCCATTGTTTTGCGGCCCAACACAAACAAGCCACAAATAAAAGGCATAACCAGGTGCGTATGCTTTCCACTTGTTTAGCTATGAATAATACCACCGGATTCCATGAATAGCTGCTCCATCGCGTTCTTCTCAAGCATTGCCAGCGTCGTAGTAATAGTTTTTGCGTCACGTTCAGCAAGAGGAAACTAATTTGCTTGGCTTGGTAGCCCAGATATTAGGTATGCATTTAAATTGTAATATGAGTTCACTTTACATACTGATTAAACACTTTATTTGTCAGAGTAGAACACAAATTACTCAATATGCATACATCAAAGATCCGTGGTGGTGGTAAAAAATGCTCATCACCTCCCTACCAAATTTTACAGGAGAGTGTAACAATTTTTTAACCGACTAATGTTCTTTTAATGTTGCCCCACGTAAGAAAACAGAGTTTTTTGTGTATCCAGCTTGTATTTGCAGAAAAAGATAACTGGTAAGTTTGCATGAAAAGGTAAACGTGTAATAATAGGTAGTACGCTGCACCGACACTCGTCGTCTTACAAAGCACCTTTGGCTTTTAACGTTTTTAGTTTTAAAAAATTGTGCACTCATTTCGATAGTGCAAATAATGAACCAAATTCACTCTCTAAAAAGTTTATAACTATACCAAACAAGCTTTATGACTATGACGTGATTTGGAATATAAAGCTATATTCGTGGCGACATGGTAAATAAGAGCGGAAAAATGTTCCGTGATAGCACCTCCGTCTCTCACTAACTGAGCTCAGGAGATTTGCTGTTATCTATCAGCTCAAGTAAAGTAAATTGCTGCTGAGGATGAAATGGATAAAACTAAAGCATATAGGATTATCCAGGTACGAGTAAAAAGTGGATGTGAAGGAGCAGTGGGAAGAATACACAAAAACGGATAACGTGCGTTTTCCACCATATAGCGTTTTAAGTAAAGTATTTACAAACGCTATTCCAAACCAACTATAATAATTTACCCATCTTGGCAATGTAAAAAATAAATTACTGAGCACTTTAGCCGCGTGCATGTATGGGTAATATCAAAATTCGAGAACAATAATATCATTACCTCTTTTAGTTTCCTACGTTGTTCATTATCAATACTGACTTACTGACTCATATTTTCAATGCGACATCCTTTCCTTTCAACGTCATCATCATGATCAACTAGTGAATACCACCTTCATCCTTGTCGCCAGTATTTTGTTATTATTCCTAAAGTTTTTATGCTGTTTTGAATATGAATTGTCATCAGCATAATAAATACGTTGGAATGTGATGAATACGCGCTTAATAAAAATAAGTTCATGGATCATTGCAGTGAATAATGAACACTGGGAATGCAGAACCACTACTGTAGAAGGATGCACAACCATGAGCGATGATGAGAATAAATCACAGCGGCTTCAATTTTTGTAACGTTATGTACATGCGCAATAAAATAAAGAATGCCATGTCTCTGTGTGTATTGAATAAAGGGGCCAATAATTGCACGGCATGAAATATTTTTATATTTTCCAAAATATACTCAGATATTAGTTTTAACTTAGACAAAATACAGTCATAACACAACTTGTGAACTACGTATCATAAAATATAAGTCTTAATTAATCACGCAATTACGTGTAATTACCAATGCTATTTTCATATAATATATTTTAAACTGTAGCACTACGACAATAAAAGTGTCTCATGCTGATGTTTATTGTTTAACTTTAGACAGATATAGGAACAATGAATTTGATTGCATGGCAAATATGATGAGATGCTTATGATATCAATTTGAAAATTCCCCCTTAAAAATATATTATATTAATTAGTCTAGAATGCCTGTAACATGAAAGAGAAAATTTAAAAAATAGGTATCTGTCAAAACGACACGGTACTCTGATCACTGTGTATGTACAAGACTCAATTCATAGACATTACAACAAACCACAAAATTTCCATAAGATGAACTCGTTAGACAGCCATAAAAATGGTAGCTACGAACCTGTATGGCATTTTTATCCACATTAGTAAATCCACATATTGTAAGTATTGTATTATAATGTGTGCCACGCTAAATAACGGAAGTCATGAATGCAAACAAGAGATAAAAAACGCAAATTAGATAAAGCAAGTTGACATTTTTAGACCGATGAACTCTTCTCCCTTGGTTGATAAATGCAGATATGGCTATCTTGCAAGATGTGGGTTAGCAAGGGGTATTGAAGAGCGTCCTGATATCTTCCTGGATACTTTTCTAAACGGTCCAACCACATGCTCAGGTTTTGCTCGATGCATACCTGAAAGTTAAATAGTCGACACGGGTGAATAATAATGTTTTATGTATAATGGGTCCACCCATAAGTAAGCAAAGATAAACTTATTTGTCTTTGTAAATACACACAACTAAACGTTCACTTTATAACACTCGATTGTGTAAAGCTTTACAAAAATGATGTCTGCTTACTTTTGGATTTTCTAATTCTGCCCCATCAAAGAAAACCCACGGTGATAGTTGTTCCTGTCCACATTTAACAAATGAGAAATAATGGCCGCCTTTAACGCAAATGATAGCTGACAAATCCAGAATAAATACTGGTTGATTCAGAGGGACGAGTTGGACATCGTGCGTGAGCTGGAAATGAATAACATCACCAGTGCTTTTGCAGTTGTCACAATAGACAATGGACATTGCCCCAACATTAGATGTGCATGTTTTGCATTCATATTTTGCAACTGCTCCGCAGATACAAAGTCGAGGCCCTGCACGCAATATCGTAAAACATGGTTAATGAAATCCAATTATTACGCAACTGTATATTATAAAATATTTTATTATGAATAACCTCCATCCAAGATATGGCTAACGGCTAAGCTCAGGTTTGGAATGACTGCCTTGTACTGCATTAACTTGTCATTAGACCTTGGCATCTCTAGTATCAAAGCAGGTGTTGGAACTGTCTTTAGCCTCAATCTATCCATCATTTGGAGACTAGTCTCGAACAAATGTTGAACTGTTGTGCTTTTAGATAAATCTTTAGTGTCCACAACCAATTGGTGCATAAAGTCTGACATATCGTTTGAATAGCTTATGAACTTTTGCAGCTTGAGGGCACGATCAAACAGTATAAACATCATTACCTCTGCATCTAAAAAGTTTAAGTTATGCTTCACATATATATACTTGTTGCTTGTAGAAGAAGGTAATCTACATGCACTTTAATTATTGTACCTGTACTGAGGGTTTGCCATTCATCACTTAAGGGCTTAACAGCATCTCTCAGTGTCTTTACTGCAATCCACGGGCAAAATCCTTCCCTTCGCAGAGGATCCACTATCTCCTTCCTAAGAATTCGTCTCACTTTCCCCGTCAAAGAATCGTCATTACGTGTATTTGCAAACAGCATAGTAATGTCGAATGCATTTGTCGTGTAAAACATGGAGAATAGAATGGTCTCCAAACAGCACGATTTATCCCGACATTGGATACCTCTACGGAAGCCTTTGCAATCGCAAGTCAAATGAAAAGATTGTGAGAGGATATTTATTTAAAAATTCCAAAATAATTACAAATTAGAAAAAAACTTACCACATGCCATCGTCACTTCCTCTTCTTGAAATGGAGGAGGCAAATCATGCTGCTCCGCTTCCTGTTCATCTGCACTGGTTACAACAACTTCTGGAGGTGGTTCTTCTTCAGTGACCCCATTGAATCTGACTGATGGAGTAATCGGCGATAGTGGCTCAGCGACTTCTTTAACTTTATTTACTTCACTCTGATTGGCGTAAGTTGGTTCAAACATGTCGGGTGTGATTAATTCCTCAACTGTTACAATATATGCGTCACCCTCTCGTGTCAAACGCAGAGGTTCGTCTGGCACTTCCCGATCCTTTACAAAATCACCGATATGAAATGTCAAATGTCTGAGACATGGGAATTGCATTAGTAATGCCTCTAGTAAATGAAGTAATTGGACTTACAAATTTGACCATGGCTGTGTATTTATCAGTACCATCCTTAAAAAGTCGAAGTACTGTTCCAGGGATTGGACCTTTCCCGGAGTACCAGAGAACCCTATCATTTACTTTCAATCCCTTTGGAATGGAATCTAAGTAAATAAAAATTGTGCCAATGAGTATGAATAGGTACGTATTATGCTATTCACATTTCAATGGTCTTTTAAATTCACTATGCACATTAATGATTTTACTATGTTATGAAATTTCAGCTATATAATGATGTGTAGAATAGTTATTTTACCAATTTCTTTCCTTTGTTTCAAAGCTGATTTTAACTTGGCCCCCGATCCTTGTCCAGGGGCTTCCTCTGGAACACTTTCTGGAGGTGGTTGTTCTGGAACCGGTGGAGGTTGCTCACTCAATGGGGATTTTTCAGGAGAAGTCGGAGAAGGTGTATGACCTGTAGAGTCATTGGTGTTCCACTTTTTGTAAAGAGTATCCTTTATGAAACGGCATAAATTGTAGAACATAGGTATATATTGTTATGATGAGACAAAGTATTTGTACATGTATAAAAACCCACCTTTGAGGCTTTAGGAATCAAAGGCTCATTATCTGATTTCTTAGGGGATTTCTTGTAAAAGAAGGAAGGAGTGGTGAACATTCTATGCTTTGGTACGTTTGCCTCGGATTGTTTCGGCAAAAGTGCTGGGTTTGGAGACTTAGCCGTAGGACTTGTGGCAGCTTCATCAGAACTTGGTGAAGAGTGTACCCCATCATCATTTTTTCCATGACGCATATTCCAAGGTTTTATATCGACAACTAGACTGGCAGGTCGTTTATTTCTGAAAGAGTCTCGAGTTTGGACTACTTCATTGTTGTCAATGTACATTGTTACAGGTCGGGGTTTACTAATACGATTGGTAGGAGTTGTAGGGCTCGAAGGAACGGGACTTCCAGAATCAGTATCTACTGACGTCCGCTTTTTGGTTCGTGTCAAGGAAAATGTTCGCTTGAAACTGCTCCGAAAAGAACCAGATTTTGATTGTTTTCTTCCCACCTCCTCGTCGTCGATTTTCTAAAACATGTTATTTTTATTTAGTTTGTGTGAGAATTTTCAATCGCTATATTGTATTCTATCGCTCAAATAAAAATACCTTGGACAAAACCTCCACATGAGGATCAATATTTTCCCTATTTTCATTAGTTTTTGATGTTTCTTCATCAGAG